>ML375047.1:0-36480 GCA_005239525.1 Nicotiana knightiana
GAATTGAAAAATACTCCTTTGTTAATGAATTATGTACGTGTGAAATATATTGCTCGAGGACGATGTAAGGCATATAACATGTTAAAACATGAATTCTGGCCACGCATCAATACCCCACACTTAAACATTTGCTCGTCCTCGAGCAATCAAACTACACTCATGTACACAACTTATTAAGCAAATCCCTTAACACGTTATACTAAGAATTTTTAAAATAGTTTAAGCACAAAGGTGTGACGTCCTCGCCTCAATAATCGACTCACATATACCATGCTTTATTCACAATCCACTCACTACTCTAACATAGAGGTCAACAACATTACCTTTCCCTGATTAATCATGTGCCCTCACCAAATCAAAGAGCTAGTTCCACACACAATGAAATTTAAGAACACTTAGGAACTCAAGATAGAAAGAATTAACTAGTTCTCAGAATTAATATTCATATGCCACAAAAATGCACCATAGGCTTGCCCGTAGTGTACTACTCTACTAATCGAGCTCATTCAGTCTAGGATCAAGTAGGACTTTATTTGGTTGTAATGTAGGCTGCGGGACGGGTAGGATACATTTGGATATAAGAGTGACTACACCTCCCTAAGCACATTAATACGAGAATTTGTACTCTTTATACGAGATTAGGAAAATTAAAAGTTTAGAAAATATATGTATTTTTACATGGATGTTTTAACAAAATAATAGTATATGTATTGATTTTATATGGTACCATGATTTATTATTTTAATATTGTAATAGTAGTACTTTAAGATGAGAACAATATTTTTTTGAGGTTATAAGTATTTATGATATTTATATCAAGTGATAAGTAAATTCGTGAAGGTGAGAGAGTAACTAAATCGAAGAAAATAAGTTTCGTCGAAGTTTGGAAATTTGGGTACCATCAGCTGAAGATTCAGGATTCTGATATTCCGAAGACTGCTTTTAGGACCAGATATGGCCACTATGAGTTTCTGGTCATGTCTTTTGGGCTGACCAATGCCCCAGCTGCGTTCATGCATTTGATGAAAAGCGTGTTTCAGCCTTACCTTGATTCATTCGTTATTGTGTTAATTGATGACATCCTAGTGTACTCTCGTAGCCAGAAGGAGCACGCTCAGCATTTGAGGGTCGTGTTGCAGAGATTGAGGGAGGAGAAGCTTTAGGCAAAGTTCTCCAAATATGAGTTTTGGCTTGGTTCGGTAGCTTTTTTGGGTCACGTAGTGTCTAGTGAGGGTATTCAGGTGGACCTGAAGAAGATAGAGGTGGTGCAGAGTTGGTCCAAGCCATCCTCAGCTACTGAGATTAGGAGTTTCCTGGGTTTGGCGAGTTATTATCGTCACTTTGTGGAAGGATTTTCTTCTATTGCTTCACCTTTGACCAGATTGACCCAGAAGGGTGCTCCATTCAGATGGTCCGATGAGTGTGAGGAGAGCTTTCAGAAGCTCAAGTCAGCATTGACTACAACTCCAGTATTGGTATTACCTACAGGTTTGGGTTCTTACACAGTCTATTGTGATGCTTCTAGAGTTGGATTGGCAGCGGTTTTGATGCAGGACAGTAGGGTGATTGCCTACGCGTCCAGGCAGTTGAAGGTGCACGAGAAGAATTATCCAGTGCACGATCTTGAGTTAGCTGTCATTGTTCATGCCTTAAATATTTGGCAGCATTACTTGTATGGGTTACAGTGTGTGATTTTCACTGATCATCATAGCTTGCAGTATATGCTCAGGCAGAAGGACTTGAATTTGCATTAGAGGACATGGTTAGAGCTTCTTAAGGACTATGACTTAGCTATTTTTTATCACTCGGGGAAGGCCAATGTAGTGGCCGATTCCTTGAGTCGCAAAGCCGAGAGTTTGGGGAGCCTAGCTTACCTTTCGCCAGCAGAGCGACCGTTAGCACTTGATGTTCAGGCTTTAGCGGGACAGTTGGTGAGATTGGATTTGTCAGACCCTCCGCGGGTGGTAGCTAGCATGGCTTCCCAGTCTTCTTTATTTGACCAGATTAAGGCAAGACAGTATTATGACCGCCACTTGTTAGTTCTTCAGGATAGAGTTTGTCGCGGTGATGCCCGGGATGTGACCATTGGTGATGACGGAGTTATGAGGATGCAAGTCCATATTTGCGTGCCCAATGTGGAAGGTATTCAAGATTTGATATTAGTAGAGGCTCACAGTTTGCGGTATTCTATTCATCCGGGTGCCGCGAAGATGTACCAGTATCTGAGACAGTAGTATTGGTGGAGGCGGATAAAGAGAGATATTGTTGAGTATGTAGCATGGTGTCTCAACTGCCAGCAGGTCAAGTATGAGCACCAGAGACCAGGTGGATTACTTTAGAGGTTAGATATTCCGGAGTGGAAGTGGGAACAGATTACCATGGACTTTGTAGTTGGGCTTCCATGAACTTCGAAGAGTTTTGATGCTATTTGGGTCATTATAGATAGATTGACCAATTCCGCGCACTTCATTCCAGTCAGCACTTCTTATACTTCAGAGCGGTTAGCTGGTATTTACATTAAGGAGATTGTCCGATTGCATGGAGTTCCAGTTTGTTTTATTTCTAACAGAAGTACTCAGTTCACATCTCAATTTTGGAGGGTCGTACAGAGAGGTATGGGTACTGAGGTAGAGTTGAGCACTACATTTCATCCTCAGACCGACGGGCAGTCGGAAAGGACTATTCAGATTTTGGTGGACATGTTACGGGCTATTGTGATTGATTTTGGTTGTTCATGGGATCAGTTTCTACCACTAGAGGAGTTTGCATATAATAACAGCTACCAGTCCAGTATTCAGATGGCCCCGTATGAGGCCTTATATGGTAGGAGGTGTAGATCTCCTGTTGGTTGGTTCGAGCCTGGTGAGACTAAGTTATTGGGCACAGATTTAATTCAGGATGCGTTGGAGAAGGTGAAGTTGATTCAGGAGCGACTTCGCACGGCGCAGTCTAGACAGATGAGTTATGCGGACCAGAAAGCTCGGAATGTGTCTTTGATGGAAGGGGATAAGGTACTGCTGAAGGTATCACCCATGAAGGGTGTTATGACATTCGGAAAGAGAAGAAAGCTAAGTCCGCGGTTTATTGGTCCTTTCGAGGTGCTTCAGAAGGTTGGAGAGGTGGCTTATAGACTTGACTTGCCGCCCGGTCTATCGAGTGTTCATCCGGTATTTCATGTGTCGATGCTCAAAAAATATGTTGGTGACCCGTCTCATGTGTTAGACTTCAGCACAGTTCGGCTCGAGGATGATATGTCTTGTGAGGTGGAGCCAGTGGCTATTTTGGCTCGCGAGGTCAGAAAGTTGAGGTCGAAAGAGATAGCTTCAGTGAAGGTGCAGTGGAGAGGTCAGCCAGTTGAGGAGGCTACTTGGGAGACCGAGTGGGAGATGCGGATCAGATATCCTCACTTGTTAGAGACTCCAGGTATGTTTCTAGACCCGTTCGAGGACGAACGTTTGTTTAAGAGGGAGAGAATGTAACGACCTGGTCCGTCGTTACGTAGAACCTGCATTTTAATTGTTTTCATTGACTAGTCATAGGTTGGTTATTCTGTTATTGATGTGTTAGAGTCGATAGGCATGAAATTGAGTGGTTGTGGGGAGAGTTCAGTCATGTAGCCTTTAAAGATAGCCTTATAATGGAAAAAGTCAACTGAGAGTTGACTTATTGGGAAACAACCTCGGAATGCGTATTTTATGGCTCGGATAGCTTCGTTAAGTGATTTGGGACCTAGGAGTGTGTTTGGATATTTTTGTGATGTCCGGTGTAGAATTAGGTTTGAATTGGCGAAAGTTTGTTTTTGGTGATTTCCGGGTGGCAGTGGAAAATAGACTATCAGGGTCGGAATGGAATTCCGACAGTTGGAACAAGTTCGTAATGTCTTTTTGGATATGTCTGCAAAATTTCAGGTCAATCGGAGTTGTTTTGGGTAATTGCGACAACGTTGGCGGAATTTAGAAAATTCAAAGTTCATAGGCTTGAATTCGACGTGTTCTTGGGGTTTTGATGTTGTGTTTGATATTTCGGAGGCTTGACTAAGTTTGAATGATCATATATGATGCGTCGGTATGTTTGGTTGGGGTCCCGAGGGGCTCAGGATGGTTTCGGATGGTTAATGGGGAGTTTGGAATGGTTTTGTCACTACGGATGTTTCTGGTGCTGGTGTTTTCGTACCTGCGGATGGGGAGCCGCAGGTGCGGTTCCGCAGGAGCGGACGTGGCACCGCAGGTGCGGAAGTTTAGCTGAGTGAGAGGATTCCGCAGGTGCAGAAGTTAGAGTCCTTGGGATTTTTCGCAGGTGCGGTCCCGCAGGTGCGAGTAAGTGGTCGCAGGTGCGGACCCACTGGACAGAAAGTATAAAAGCGTGCCTTCGCGAATTTTAGCCGTAAATATTTCATCCGGGTTTGAAGCTATTGGAAGGGTTTTGAAAAGGGGATTCGATAGTTCTTCATTGAGGTAAGGTTTTTGGACTCTAAACTCGCTTATATGTGATTAAAGGTCGGAATTATGGTGGAAAATTAGGGAAAAATCAGTGTTAATTTGGGAAATTATGGCTTGGGATTAAGAGTCATTAAAATGGGGATTTGAGGGGTCATTTAGATTCCGAATTTTAGTGTTCTTTATATGTACGGAATCGTGAGATGATGAAGAACAGTTTGGTATAAAAATTTCTGAGTTTCGGAACATGGGCCCGGGGGTCGGGTTTGACCAATTTCGGGATTTTTGAGTATTTTTGATACATTTCGATTGGGATTAGTTCCTTAGCATATTATAATGATATACATCTGATTGTTGGTAGATTTTGAGCACTCGGAGGCCGAATTAAGAGTCAAGGGCACTGCGGAGTAGTATATTAGCCGGTTTTGAGGTAAGTAACGCTTCCAAACTTGGAACTGAGGGTTCGAAACCCCAAACTATTTGATATATGATGTTAATTAAGGTGACGCACTTGCCAAGTGACGGGCATGCGGGCGTACATCGAATATTTGTAGCCTGGCTCATCCCATGGCACTGTCTAATGGTTATCTCAGGTTGATATTTGTACTATGAAGGTGGTATTTACCTTGAACGCAATAGAAATCATGCTAAGTATAAATGTTAAGGCTTCACGCCGATATGTTCAGACCGGAACGGTCGATTATTGCTGTCTCTATTTATGATTATTGTTTCATGTAATCAGTCTTGTTAAAGTATATGTTTCATGCCTCAGTCTCGTAAGTTGCTAGTTTATTCTATATTATCATTGGTTTGGGCTAATTTTTATATGTTAGAGCATTGTGAGTGAGACTGGAAGGTATTGACTAAGTGAGGCTTCGAGCCTGGTTTTGAGACAGTTATGAGCTCGGACTGCACACCGCAGCGATCCTGGAATCATGCCTTTGTTGGCTTGATATAGCACTTGGGCTGAAAGGAGCCCCTCTAGAGTCTTTACACCCCCAGTGAGCACACAGATATTGAGGGATGGATTTCCCTGGACATGGATCTTGTCCGAGTATTATGTTCCGGAGATGGATTTTCTCCATGGGTCTTATGTTCCGGAGATGGACTTTCTCCGTGGTTATTATGTTCCAGAGATGGATCTTCTCCATGGGGGCTGGATCGGCCTTATTCCTCAGTACTTGGTGACCGTGTCACTTGTGTTTATGTAATATCCGGGATGGACTTCCCTGGGCCGGGAGGCCGTAGTCTAGTACTGAGNCGTTTATTTCCTGATATAATACTGTCATGTCCAAGTTATATATTGTTGTTCGAATTATCTGAGGTTTAGTCCGTCACTACCTCTCAGCCTATAGTTTGGTGTCGTTATTATTGAGTTGGTGTACTCACGTTACCCCCTGCACCTTGTATGCAGATCCAGGTACAACGGGATTCAGCTCTGGTTAGTGAGTAGTAGCAATTTTCATCAGGGTTGACGAGGTAGCAGCTGGCGACCGTGATCTCGTCTCCTCTTCCTTTTCTACCATCGTATTAATTTTCAGACTATGTTGGTTATTTCTTTTTGGTTGTATTAAGTATTAGTAGCTCATGAATGTGTGACACCAGATCCGGGGTTTGTAGGATTTGGGATTTGAATTTCATAAACTGGTTTCCAAATTTTGATTTATTATTATTTTTATCCACAGACTTGTTAAGAAGGATATTTTATTAGAAATTTTATTTAGATAGATAAAATGGGTGGCTTGCCTGGTTCCACGACAGGCACCATCACGACTCCGGAAATAGGTCGTGACAGTCTCACTTATGGATGTGTTGCGCGCCACATTTATAACTGAGAGGCTATAGGCCATTTAGGATATGTTACCCTTCTTTTGTTTCCAGATTGTGCCATAGAGCTGAGTCGTAAGAAGTCAGTATGAAGATTTCTCCAGATTTTGTAAGCACCAGAGGTGCAGGTATCACAACAGAGATTTAAGGAGTAGATGTAATTTCTACCTATGTGGAAGGGGTGTTGTGAAAGAAACAAAAGATACAATGTGATATCGAAAGGTACGTATGGTAAGCGTGAAGAAGATACGAGATACTCGAGTACAAAATGTTGTGAATAGTCGAGCAGATAAAGGTTAGGTTTTAGTGTAGTTTACAAAGAGGGCCCTAGCGAAAGTTTTGAAAAACTCTAAGAATTAACATTTTAGGACGAATGTTTTTAAAGTGTGGAAGGATGATACACCCTGTACTTTAATATTAGGATATGTCATAGTAATACATATGAGTTTGAAGGGATTAAGACAATTCATGAGGATATAGAGGATTTGCGACTATGATATTGTAAGACCCCGGAAGTTTAACAATATTGATATCGTCATATACATTTGATATGATGTTTCGAGTGAAATATTTTTGTAAAAAGTTTGAAAATTATGATTTTATACAGTTATTAATATTACTACTTTCGAATTTAAATTTTACACATATATAATATGAGAAAGTTTATGAGATTTATTTTTGTTGTAAAGATAGAAATTATTTTCTCACAAGAAAAGAAGGTTATCTTTTTACCATTTTATGAATTAAGCGTACGAGAAATTGTACTCTTTATACGAGATTACCAAAATTAAAAGTTCAGAAAATATATGTATTTTTATATGGATATTTTAACGAAATAATAGTATATATATTGATTTTATATGGTACAACGAGTTATTATTTTAATATTAATAGTAGAACTTTAAGATGAGGACAAAACTATGTTTTTGAGGTTATAAGTATTTATGATATTTATAACAAGTAACAAGTAAATTCATGAAGGTGAGAGGGTAAGTGAATCGAAGAAAATAAGTTTCGTTAAAGTTTGGCAATTCGGGACAAAATATGGTCCGAGTTATAATACCCGGTATTTATGGACTAGTACCATATAAGATAAAATATGACCATCATAGTAAGGGGTATAAGGTGCGTTAAAATGAGTATTATTTTAAGTAATTTGAGATAATTCTTAATTATGTGGATTATCGGATAATTATTGATTTTAGTGAGAGATTAACTAGAAATTTGTGGTTAATTACTTAAGTATAATTTTGGATAATCATTAGGGGACAAGACTTCCACGTGAGATTCTAGAATTATGGCAGCAAATTGCAAACAATATCTTATCTAAGGAGGTGGTGTCATTACTTACATCCATATCTCATTTTGGGTGGAAAAATGCTATTATGGAGTCCTTTCTTAATTCACAAAGTAAAAAAGTCTTATGACTTTGTAAAAATAGAACAAGGATACGGATGAAAGTTCTACAAAAGGCATACACAATATTATAATCAAATTCAAATGAAAGATTCAGCAACTTATTCAAAATATTAGCAGCGTGATTTTGCTACAAAGATTATACGAGACTACGTAATGTTATAGAAATGGGATTTTGCGATTCTAAGGGAGTACGGTGAAATATTTCTCAAAATTATCATACGGATTTTTCCCTACTACAGGTATGTTACTAAGCCCTTCTTTCATTTTGGCATGATCTCGTAGTTACACGAGTTTGATAACGAAGCATAAAGAAAGATTTATATCCCGAAATTTAAGTATATTTTTCTAGTCTTGTAAGTTACAATATTCTCTTTTTCGGGACTTCATATTCAATTGAGTATTATCTTGTTCTAGTCAAGAGAGCAGAGAATCCATATATACAGTATTACAGTATTTTCATTACCATCGAGCTATAATCGATGGGCAGGCCTTTATTGGGCAACCTTTGATCAGATGGTAATGTTATACACCGAGCCTACTGTTGTCGAGAACCTATGAGCGAGCCCAGTTGGCCGAGATACAGAGCCTAGTATGGCCGAGCGCATATGACCGATCCTACTACGGCAGAGCAAGTATATATATACCGAGTTTTATAAGTCCGGACAACTATTGTTCAGATTATCTTTGACTTCCAATTGTTTTCAGTTTGTTATATTATCAGTTCAGTTCATCCTTCAGTATATTACCTTACATACTCAGTACATTATTCGTACTAACGCCCTTTTGTTGGAGACGCTGCATTCATACCTGGAGGTATAGATAAATAGTTTGACGAGCCCTCACAGTAGACGAGATTGGCATTTAACAAAGGATCGGTAAGACTCCACCTCATTCGGAGTGCAACCGAGTCTATGAGTTATCGTGTTAGAGTTTTGCTAAAAGACTTATGGGTAGGTCGGTATCCTGTCCCATTTGTTGTCAAATAATATTAGAGGCTTTATAGACAGAGATTCATTTTGTACAGTATGTCAGAGGAGTGCCAGCCACGCCTCCCCATGTTCGGGACGTGACATAAAATACAAAATAAAGCAAAAAAATAATTAAATTTAAATAAACTAACATCACACATTCAGTTATATGTTATATTAAACTAACAAATGAGATTGAGTATTACCTTTTGTAAGAATTCACAAAAACAAAATATCTACAATCTGCTGAGTTGAAGCCGCGAATTTAAAACCATAAAGAATACTTCGATTTTTTACTCTAAACCTAATAAGTAAAAAGGGCAGCCCGATTCACTAAGCTCGCGCTATGCGCGGAGTACGGGAAGGGCCGGACCATAAATGATTTTCACTCTAAAATAACAACTCTATTTTTTAGTTACTGATTTTTCTATCTGATTGCCTCTAATGCTCATCTCTTTTTTCCTGTTCAAAGTTTTCTCTCTTTCAAAATATTGAAGTCCTTTTTTCGTTCCTTTTTCTCCTATTTATAATGAGGAATAAAAGTATTTATCTAATCTTGTGCAAAGAATTTGAAGTAAGCATGTAGGATTGATGTTCAGTACATAATTGAAACGTGAGGGTGTGTGCTGGTGAGACGTGAAAGGTGGGGGGAGTTAGGGGATTGGGATGTGATGTGATCAGTGGGGAAGTTTGTTAAAACTTTACATATTTTGACATATTTTAACTTCATTTTTTTTTTTGTATTTTATCTTAAAAGATAAGGTAAATTATGAAAATGATAATATTGATCACCCACTTTTTACACCAGAAAAATATAAGAAAACTAAATATTTATATATAGTTTAAATAATACTAAAATACCCTAGCTTATTAAAATATTGATTAAAGAAACCAAATATATTTGTAAATTTTCTTTTCTATTTACAAATAAAAATGAAATATATTCTATAAGTATGTGCATATTTTTTTAAAGATTATTTTTTCAAATAAAACCTATTAAGAGTAAGATAAAAGTTTAAAATATTAAAATTAGACCTAAAAGAAATATTTACACTAAAATAATATATAATTTGGGTGTGGTCAAGAATTAGTTGTTCACAGCATATCCCTCTTTGCTTGGAAACATGAAGAGTTTTCAGGCAAATAAAAATGAACAAGGTGACTGATTTTTGACCTCACTATTATTTAAAAAGGGCAAGAAGATAAAAGAAAAAGATGTAACTATCACGACCCGAATTTCCCACCGTCGGGATCGTGATGGCGCCTAACATTGAACCCGCTAGGCAAGCTAACGTTAATGTTTATTTATATTATTTATTTATTCTTAACGGATAACAGGTGATGTACAAATCAGTGGAAATAAAAGTGCGGAAGAAAACAAAGTCCAACAAATTGATTAAATGCCATTACAAAAATCAAACTATTAAACCCAGAATTTGGTGTCACAACATCATGGACGGTGTATGAATACTACATATAAATGTCTGAACAAAATAAATACATTTGTCTCGGAAATAAGAAAAACATAATGGAAATAAAGTAGGAGGGGACGCCAGGGCCTGCGGACGCCTGCAGGACTACCTTGGAATCTCCCAATAGACTGAAGGCAACCTCCTCACTCTAAGGTCCGTAGGGTCCTGTACCGGGATCTGCACAAAAGAGCAGTGTAGCATCAACCGACCCCATGTAATGAGTAAGTGTCGAGCCTAACCTCGGGGAAGTAGTGATGAGGCTAGGACACGACAACCAACTAAACCTGTGCATTTTAATCATATACGGAGAAAATAATAACAACAAGAATTAAGAAGCTAAATACAAGGAAAGGGGAACATGCTGAGGGGAGGAAATATCAGCTAATGGAGATAAGAAGTAAGCAACAAATTAGATGATATCAATTTAAACAGCAGAAACAACAGCACAAAAATAAGTGCACGGCATCACCCTTCGTGCTTTTACTCTCATCCTCACCAAATAATAAATAGAATGCATGGCATCACCCTTCACGCTTTTACTCTCATCCTCACAATAAATCAATAGAAACGGCACGACATCACCCTTCGTTCTTTTAATATCATAATACGGCACAACATCACCCTTCGTGCTTATGCTCATCCTCATAATATCATATGCGACATCACCCTTCGTGCTTATGCTCATCCTCAGAATATCATACGTGGCATCACCCTTCGTGCATTAACACTCATCCTCACCATAAATCAAATGAAAAGGCAGGCTTGACACCAACGTATAGATACTCGTCACTACACCTATACGTTGTACATTATACTAACACGTAGAAAATAAGACACAATACCTATTCCCTCAAGCTAAGGTTAAGCCAAACATTTACCTCGAATTCAGGGACCAACTCAAGCCTCAATTACCGCCTTCCCTTTAGAATCCGCCTCCAATTCAATTGTATCTAGACATAATTAGCTTAATAATATCAATAAATGCTAAATAATTCAACCCCAATGCTTAATTATGAGTTTTTTTATCATTCTTCCCAAAAAGTCAAAAATCAACCTCGGGCCCGCTTGGTCAAAACACGAGGTTTGGACCAAAACCCGATCACCCATACACTCACGAGCCTGAATATTTAATTAGTTTGGGAATTCGACCTCAAATCGAGGTCTAAATTTCAAAATTTGTAAAATCCCTTATTCTCCTAAAATCCCTAATTTCTACCCTTCAAGAACAAGATTTAGGCCTAAAAATCTTGTCGATGTTGATGGAAATTGAAGGAAATGAGGTTAAGAACACAAACCTATAATTTGGTGATGAAGTCCCTCTTCAAAAATAGCCCCTAAGCTTCCTTGGTCTTGAAAATATGATGTTATGGCCTAATTCCCACTTGGCTACTGTTTTATGACCCCTGGGCAGACCCTCTTACGCGCGCTCGTGGGGTCTACTGTGTTCGCATAGCACTGGCCACCATTGGCTTTCGCGATCGCGTGCCTTTGGCTGCGTTCACACAGGGTTGTCCTAAGTTCCCTGACCGGCCCCCTCCTAAGCTATGAGTTCATGTACAAGGGGTGGCGTTCACATAGGGAAGCCTCCCAGTGCTCCGCGTTCCCACCCCGACCTATGCATTCGCATAGAACAAACCTAGCCCCAACCCCGTTTACCCTTCGCGTTCGCGTGGGTGACCACGCATTCGCATAGCACAAAGCACCAGACACAAGATACATCAACTACACCAGATTTTTCAAAGTCCAAACCACTCTAACACCTATCTGAAACTTACCCGAGCCCTCGGGGCTCCAAACCAAACATGTACACAACCTTAAAAACATCCTACGGACTTGCTTGTGCGATCAAATCGCCAAAATAACATCTTAAACAACGAATTTAGCATAAAATCAAAGGAAAATCTCAAAAACTTTCAAAGTTTCAAATTTCACAACTACGGGTCTGAATCACGTCAAATGACCTCCGTTTCTTACCAAATTTTACGGGCACAACTCAAATATCATATTAAACATTTACCGAGCTCCAGAACTAAAATACGGGCCCGATACCATCAATTTCAAATATAATCAAATTTCCAAAAACTTTTATAGTTTCAGTAAAATAATTTCTTTCAGAAATTCATTTCTCGGGCTCGGGACCCCAGAATCTAATTCCGGGCATACGCCCAAGCCCCATATTTTCCTATGGATCCTTCGGGATCGTCAAATCACGGGTCCGGGTCCGTTTACCTAAAATGTTGACCGAAGTCAACTTAAATTTAATTTTTAAGGTAAAATTAGCATTTTTCTCAGTTTTTCATATAAAAGCTTTCCGGATATACGCCCGGACTGTGCATGCAAAACGAGGTGAGATAAAAGGAGGTTTTCAAGGCCTCGGAACACAATTTTTGACTTCTAAAACAGGAGATGACCTTTTAGGTCATCACATTTTCCACCTCTAAAATAAATGTTTGTCCTCGAACGAATATAGAAAAGTACCTAAATCGGGGAAAAGGTGGGGATACGGGCTTCGCATATTGGACTCGGACTCCCAGGTAGCTTCCTCGTAGGCTGACCTCTCCACTGAACACGAACCGAAGGATAACTCTTTGATCTCAACTGACGAACCTGCCGGTCTAATATAGCTACCGGCTCCTCCTCATACGTCAATTCCTTATCCAACTGGACATTGCTGAAGTCTAACACATGGGATGGATCGTCGTGATACTTCCGAATCATAGACACATGAAACACTGGATGCACAGTTGATAAATTCGGTGGCAATGCAAGTCTGTAAACCACCTCTCCCACTCTACAAGGATCTCAAACGTGCCAATGTACCTAGGGCTTAGTTTGCCCGTCTTCCTAAATCTCATCATTCCCTTCATGGGCGACACCCGAAGCAACACCCACTCTTCGACCATGAATGCCACATCACGAACTCTGCGATCGGCATAACTTTTCTACCTGGACTAAGTTGTACGAAGTCTATCCTGAATGATCTTAACCTTCTTCGAGGAATCCTCTACTAAATCCGTACCCAACAACCGAGCCTCTCCCGACTCAAACCATCCCACCGGCGACCGACATCATCTACCATATAATGTCACAAAAGGAGCCATCTGAATGCTCGACTAATAGTTGTTATTGTAGGAAAACTCAGCCAATGGCAATAACGGATCCCAAGAACTTCCAAAGTCAATGACACAGGTTCGTAGCATATCCTCCAAAATCTGAATAGTACGCTCGGACTGTCTGTCCGGCTGAGGATGAAATGTTGTGCTCAACACAACCCTCATGCCCAACTCATGCTGAACTTCCCTCCAGAAATGTGAGGTAAACTGCATACCTCAATCAGAAATAATAGACACGGGCACACCATGAAGACGAACAATCTCCCTAATGTAGATCTCTGCCAATCTCTCCGAAGAATATGACACTGCATAGGGATGAAATGTAATGACTTGGTCAGCCTATCGACAATAACGCATATTGCATCGAACTTCCTCTGAGTCTGTGGGATCCCAACAACGAAATCCATGGTGATGCGCTCCCACTTCCACTCACGAATCTCAATCTGCTGAAACAATCCCCCAGGCCTTTGATGCTCGTACTTAACCTGCTGACAATTCAAACACCAGGCTACATGCCATAATATCCTTCTTCATCCTCCTCCACTAATAGTGTTGCCGCAAATCCTGATACATCTTTGCGGCGCCCGAATGAATGGAGTACCGGGAACTATGGGCCTCCTCTAAAGTCAACTCACGAAGTCCATCCACATTGGGCACAAAAATACGATCCTGCATCCGTAAAACTCCATAATCACCAATAGTAAGTTGCTTGGCACCACCGTGCCGCACCGTCTCCCTGAGGACACACAAATAAGGATCATCATACTGTCGATCTCGAATACGATCAAATAACAAAGAGTGAGCAACTGTATAATCTTGAACAAGGTCGGTCTTAGAAACATCCAATCACATGAACCGATTGGCTAAAGCCTTAACATCTAAAGAAAGCGGTATCTCCCCGACCAGAATATATGCAAGACTACCCATACTGGCTGACTTCTTACTCAAAGCATCGGCCACCACATTTGCCTTCCCCAGATGATATAAGATGGTGATGTCATAGTCTTTCAAAATCCCCAACCACCTCCTATGCCTCAAATTTAACTCCTTATGCATGAACAAATATTGCAAACTCTTATGATCCGTGAACACCTCACATGACACACCATACATATAATGCCTCCAAATCTTCAGCGCGTGGACAATGGCTGCTAACTCCAAATCATGAACTGGATAATTCTTCTTGTGGATCTTCAACTGACGCAAAGCATATGCAACCACCTTGCCATCCTGCATCAACACTGCACCAAGTCCAACCCGAGATGCATCACAAAACACAGTATATGGCCCTGAACCACTGGGAAAAACCAACACCGGCGTCGTAATCAAAGCCGTCTTGAGCTTCTGGAAGCTCGCCTCACACTCCTTTGACCACCTGAACTGGGAACCCTTCTGAGTCAACCTGGTCATTGGGGCTGCAATAGACGAAAACCCCTCCACCAATCGACGGTAATAGCCCACCAGACCTAAGGAACTCCGGATCTCTGTAGCTGATGTGGGTCTAGGCCAATCCTTGACCGCTGAAGTCCTCTTAGGATCCACCTGAATACCCTATCCTGATACAACATGACCCAGAAATGCAACTGAACTCAACCAAAACTCACATTTTGAAAACTTAGCGAATAGCTGACTGTCCTTCAGAGTCTGGAGAACGATTCGAAGGTGCTGCTCATGCTCCTCCTGGCTGCGGGAATAAATCAGAATATCATCAATGAAGACAATCACGAAGGAATCCAAATAAGGCTTAGAATACTCGGTTCATCAAGCCCATGAAAGCTTTTGGGGCATTCGTCAACCCGAATGAAATCACTAAGAACTCATAATGCCCATACCGAGTGCGAAAAGTTGTCTTAGGGACATCAGATGCCCTAATCCTCAACTGATAGTAGCCAGATCTCAAATCAATCTTCGAAAATACCTTGGCACCCTGAAGCTGATCAAACAAATCATCAATCCTCGGCAACAGATACTTATTCTTGATGGTAACCTTGTTCAACTGCTGATAATCTATGCACATCCTCATCGACCCATATTTCTTCTTAACAAACAACACCGACGCACCCCAAGGTGAGACACTAGGCCTAATAAAACCTTTATCAAACAAGTTCTGCAACAGTTCTTTCAACTCCTTCAACTCCTCCACATACATATCAACCGTCATCTCCACTTACATATCAACTTTCACCCCCACCTACATGTCAACCCACATCTCCAAGATATTCCCAACCAACCACTACCTATCATACATACAACTCCCAACCGTCTCACTTTCAGTCACCTCCATCTCGCCAAAATTTCCCAAAACCTTGACCTAACTTTGACCACAGGCCACCCAAACAATATACCGCCATTGCCGAGCCCATTGACTAGCTGTATGAAATGCTAAAAGTTGCTGGTTACGTCACTCCCATACCTAATGTAGCCACAGAGAATCCATCCCAATGGGTCAATCCAAACAAAACATGTGCATACCATTCCGGCATGAAAAGACATACCATCGATGAATTCCGCTCGTTGAAGGATAAGATCCAGGCTCTAATCGACAATAAAATCATCCAGACGAAGGAAGCTGCTCCTAATGTCTGCAGTAACCCCCTCCCAGATCACAAGGGTGGAGGTGTCAATGTGATACAAATAGATGAAGAATGAGACCTAGAAGGGTCAAATCGGGTTAATCAAAGAAGGTGATGACTCCAAGAAGCTAGCAGTTACACTCAATCCCAACATAGTGCAGACACAGCCGTCAGAAGAGGCTAAGGTGACTACATCAGTCCCGTTCGATTTTGAGATATCACCGCCTACAGATACGCCCGCACCATTCGAGGTTGAAATAGCACCACCTGCAGTGACTCATGTTCCATTTGAAGTAAGGGTAGCCATACCAATTACAGTGACAGTATCAACTACGTCGCCCTTCAACACTAATGTCGTGCCCTGGGATTACGTAGCTAAATCTTGAAGGAAGGGAAAGTTCAAGGCAGAAAAAACTGGTGCTGCATAGGGGATGACCAAGACTAGAAGGGTCTAGAAGCCCGAACACTTGGGAGAATCCAACAAACACACTTCTAGCAGAACTCTCGTTATTGAGACAGGACCAGATGACCTCTAGAGGAAGGTACAAGCCAGGGAATACTCTGTCATAGATCATCTAAATCAGACTCCGGCCCAAATATCCATATTATCATTGCTGCAGAATTCAGAAGCACATAGGAGTGCTCTGATGAAAGTGTTAAATGAAGCTTATGTACCTAACAACATCATAAGTAGAGAGATGGCTAACATGGTGGGACATGTATTAGAAAGTTACAAGATTACTTTTCACGAGGATGAATTACCACCGGAAGGCTTGAGTCACAACAGGGCACTGCACATTACCGTGCAATGTGAAGATTACTTCATTACCAGGGTTCTGATTGATGGAGGGTCCAGCCTTAACATTGCCCATTGACAACACTAAAGAGGTTGGGAAAGGGATTGAAGGAAATACGAGAAGGAACCATGAATGTAAAAGCTTTCGATGGGTCTCAAAGGTCCACCATTGGAGAAATTAGTCTTTTTTTTGCAGATGGGGCCTACATGGTTTGAGGTTGAATTTTAGGTGTTAGATATATCCGTGTCCTATAATCTGTTACTAGGACGACCATGGATACATTCCACTGGGGCTATGGCCTCAAATTTGCATCTGACGGTAAAATTCGAGTGGAATCATCAGGAAGTCATTATCCATGGGGATGGGAGAAACCCCATCTACAGTCGCCAAACTATCCGGTAAATGAAGGTAGAAGAAGGCTTAGTGGAGAAACTTACCACCACATCGAACGAGTCAACATAATAGACAAGGATAAGTTGTGGAGTAGTAAGATTCAAATCATAATGAATTGGAGCGGATACGAACCCAGCAAGGGTCTCGGTAAGAATTTTCAAGGTAGTTCCAAGCCAATACAGCTAAAGCGCCAGGGCACTACCTTTGGCTTGGGATACCACTACACTTGGCAAGAGTACGATGACTGGACGCCACCATGGCGCGGTCCCTACCATCCATTGGAGCAACCCATATCGAATCTGAAATAGACTTTCCAGCAAGCCGACGTCATAGGGGGACCAGAGGAGGAAGGAGCATTAGCATCCTTAAGGAACTTATTCTTGGAAGACGAGGATATGGATTGTTGTGTCATTGTTGAGGAGGAGGGGGAGGAAGGCCATACCATCCAAGCTGTAAGCAATGGATCGTTCCTCATAAACTGGACTGTCAGACCATCCAGGGCCCGAGGAGTCCCCGACATTACTATTCCCTGTCTTGATGAACCAATGACTGTGACATGCAATGAGACAACGCAATAAAAGGATAGTGATTCTGAAGAAGAAGATATCATATCCGAGGAAATCTCAACGAAGTAAAGGACTTTGAAAACAAGCCAAAGTACAATCTGGATGTGACCGAGGTAATCAACTTGGGAGACTCAGAGACTGTCAAAGAAACTCGCATCAGCATCCACCTGTTACCGCCAGAGAAAGAAGAGTATACACGATTCCTAAAAGAGTATGAAGATATATTTGCATGGTCATACGATGATATGACCGGACTAATTACATCTATCGTGGCTCACAAGTTGCCCACCAATCCAATGTGCCCACTAGTAAAGCAGAAGCTCCGGAAGTTCAAGCCTGACATGAGCTTGAAATTCAAGGAGGAAGTCACCAAACAAATCAACGCCAAGGTCCTTAGGGTGGTTGAATACCCAACATGGTTAGCCAACATCGTGCCGGTTCCAAAGAAGGATGGAAAGGTCAGAATTTGCGTCGATTACCTGGATCTCAACCGAGCCAGTCCAAAAGATGATTTCCCTCTTCCAAACATAAACATCCAAATCAAAAATTGTGCCAAACATGAGCTCCAGTCATTTGTGGATTTCTTCGCCGATTACCATCAGGTTTGGATGGATTAGGAGGACGCTAAAAAAACGGTTTTCATCATGCTGTGGGGAGTATATTGTTACAAGATGATGACATTCATCCTAAAGAATGTTGGGGCCACTTACATGAGGGCTATGAGTACTATCTTCCATGACATGATACATACGTAGATCGAGCTATATGTGGACGACGTCATCATCAAGTCCAAGAAGGCCACAAATCATATAACAAACCTGTGAAAGTTCTTCAACAGGTTGCGGAAATACAACTTGAAACTAAACCCTGCAAAGTGTGCATTCGGGGTTCCTGCCAGAAAATTGCTTGGGTTCATCGTCAGACGCCGAGGAATAGAACTGGATCCATCAAAAGTAAAATCCATCCAGGAGACTAATTACATCAGCCGGTTCATAGCCTAGTCCACATTCGTATGTGAACCAATCTTAAATATGTTAAAGAAATACGCTACAACCGAATGGACCGAGGATTGTCAGAAGGACTTCGACAGATTCAAGGAGTACCTATCGACGCCACCTGTTTTGGTTCTGCCAGAGCCAGGTAGACCCTTATTACTCTACCTCGTAGTATTAGATGGAGCGTTCGGCTGCGTTCTGGGGCAGCATGATGAGATAGGGAGAAAGGAACATGCTATCTATTATCTGAGTAAGAAGTTCACTCCATACGAGTCACGGTATTCTCTACTGGAACGTACATGTTGCGCTCTAACGTGGGTTGCTCAGAAGTCGAGGCACTACTTTTTTGCCTATACAACATACCTCATATCAAGGATGGATCCCTTGAAGTATATCTTTCAGAAATCCATGCCCACCGGCAAACTGGCCAAGTGGAAAATCCTGCTAAGTGAGTTTGACATCGTCTATGTGACTCAAAAAGCGGTCAAGGGACGGGCATTGGCAGATCATCTTGCTGAAAATCTTGTGGGATAAGAATACGAACCTCTGAAAACGTATTTTCCAGATGAAGAAGCATTGTTCATAGGAGAAGACATCGCTGAATCCTATGATGGATGGATGATGTTTTTTAACGGAGCAGCAAATTTCAAAGGAATCGGTGTTGGAGCAGTCTTGGTATCAGAAACTGGCCAACATTATCCGGTGTCTGTTAAACTCAAATTTCCTTGCACTAACAACATGGTAGAGTATAAAGCTTGCATCCTAGGGCTTAACAGGGCCATCGACATAAATATTTAAGAGCTTCTGGTAATCGGCGATTCAGATTTGCTTATATACCAAGTACAAAGAGAATGGTCCACCAAGAATTCCAAGATATTTCCATATCTGCACCATGTGCAGAAATTGAGAAAAAGGTTCACAAAGGCAAAATTCCGGCACGTCCCAAGAGTTCAAAACGAGTTTTCCGATGCACTGGCCACATTATCATCCATGATACAGCATCCAGATAAGAACTTCATTGATCCTATTGCAGTGAAGATCCATAGCCAGCCAGCATATTGTGCCCATGTTGAAGAGGAAACAGACTGGAAACCTTGGTTCCATGACATCAAGGAATACTTAGCAAATGGAGAGTACCCAGAGCATGAAAATCATACACAGAAGCGTATGCTTTGGAGGTTGTCCAACTGTTTCTTTCACAGCGGAGGAACCCTATACAGGAGAACTCCTGACTTGGGATTACTGAGATGTGTTGACACAAAGGAAGCTTCTAAGATACTTGAAGAAACACATGCTGGGACCTACAGCCCGCATATGAATGGTTTTTGTCTTGGCTAAAAAGATACTTAGAGCTGGTTATTTCAGGATGACCATGGAGACTGACCACATCCATTATGTCCATAAATGCTAACAATGTCAGGTACATGCAAACATGATAAAAGTGCCTCCAAATAAGCTCAATGCAACTAGCTCACCTTGACCATTCGCCGCTTGGGGATGGACGTCATCGGTTCGATCGAGCCCACTGTCTCAAACGGGAACAGGTTCATCTTAGTAGCTATTGATTATTTCACAAAATGGGTCGAAGCAGCATCTTACAAAGTAGTGACTAAGAAGGTCGGGGTAGACTTTGTCTGCAACCGGATTGTTTGTCGGTTCGGAGTTCCAGAATCAATCATCACCGATAATGCTTCCAATCTCAACAGTGGCCTGATGAAGGCCATGTGTGAGACCTTCAAAGTCAAGCATAAGAATTTCACAGCCTATAGACCTCAGATAAATGGAGTTGTTGAGGCTGCCAACATGAATATCAAGAAGATACTGTGAAAGATGGTAGAAAATCACAAACAGTGGCACGAAAAGATATCATTTGCCTTATTGGGATACCGCACTACAGTCAGCACATCAACCGGGGCAACTCCTTACTTACTGGTTTATGGTACGGAAGCTGTTATTCCTGCCGAGGTGGAGATTCCTTCCTTGAGAATCATACAAGAAGCAGAGCTGAGTGACGCAGAGTGGATAAGGAGCCGTTATGAGCAACTAGCCCTCATAGACAGAAAAAGAATGAACGCAGTATGTCATGGGCAACTCTACCAAAATAGAATGTCGAGAGCCTTCAACAAAAGAGTCAAGCCTAGACAGTTAACACTAGGGAAGCTCGTGTTGAAGAAGATCTTTCCGCATCAAGATGAAGCGAAAGGGAAATTCTCTCCCAACTGGAAGGGTCTTTACATGGTCCACAGAGTACTGACAGGAGGAGCTCTCATACTTGCA
The DNA here is from genome assembly GCA_005239525.1 of Nicotiana knightiana. Lineage (NCBI taxonomy): Eukaryota > Viridiplantae > Streptophyta > Magnoliopsida > Solanales > Solanaceae > Nicotiana > Nicotiana knightiana. Next base: position 20,837 of record ML375047.1, read on the forward strand.
GAAATGGATGGAGAAGTCTGGCCAAAACCAATCAACTCAAATGCAGTTAAACGATACTATGTGTAATTCTTTATGCTTTTATCAAATGTTGTAAATTAAACTACGCTCGACCTGATTCCCGTTTAAGAGGGGATACGTAGGCATCCTCTTTATGCTTTTATCAAATGTTGTAAATTAAACTACGCTCGACCTGATTCCCATTTAAGAGGGGATACGTAGGCAGCCCTGTGGGTTCGGTCACAAACCAATAAAAATCTTATCCCCCCCTCCACAATTAGAAACTAGGGCAGAATTTTGAGGAGGACCCTCAAAATTCCGAAGCAAGTTCAGTCGATCGTAGCATGTACAACAGTCAGAGATTTCAATCCATCTAACTGGGGCAGAATTTTGAGGAGGACCCTCAAAATTCCATAGCAAAAGTGGTTGAAATGTCTCGAATCTTGCCACGATCGTCGGTTCATCTAAAATTCTTAAAATATAATTTTTCACAATGTCTTTACAAAACTATGCGTGTTTGCTTGTAAGGTAATTATGTTTAGCCAAACGCTACCCCGACGATTTAAACTGGATCTTCAGGCCAGGAAAAGCGAGTCAAGCAACGCCATCGGGGATACGAACCAACCTCCCCTTTTATAGAACTCACAATTTTTATTTGGATGCATGGACAAAAGATAAACATGCCACAAAGTCACAATCCTCACAACAATCGCATTATTGAAATCTGCTACCAGCTAAGAAATTCTACTACTATCTGCTATTCATTTTATTTCCTAGCATAAGGCTAATCTCTGTCTTCCCTTTGCATAAGGCTAATCTCTGCCTTCACCTTGCATAAGGCTAATCTCTGCCTTCACTTGGCATAAGGCTAATCTATGCCTTCCCTCTGCATAAGGCTAATCTCTTCCTTCACCTTGCATAAGGCTAATCTCTGCCTTCACCTTCCATAAGGCTAATCTCTGCTCTCCCTTTGCATAAGGCTAATCTCTGCCTTCACCTTGCATAAGGCTAATCTCTGCCTTACCTCTTCATGAGGTTAATCTCTGCTTTCCTCTTGCATAAGGCTAATCGCTGCCTTCATTTGCATAAGGCTAATCTCTGCCTCCCTCTGCACAAGGAGAAGTCTGCCTCCATATCTGCATAAGGCTAATCTCTGCCTTCATTTGCATGGGACTGAGCCATGTCCTGCATTTGCATCAGGTTAAGCTCTACCTCCACATTTGCATGAGGCTAAGCTCTGCCTCCATATCTGCATAAGGCTAATCTTTGCCTTCACCTGCATGAGGTTAAGCTCTGCCTCCAATTCACATTCTTTCACCGAGACTAAGCATTGTCTCTCTGACATTATCAACTTTGCTCTTCTTTCGGGCTAGGCTCTGCCCTCCACTTCGCAAGACTAAGCCTTGTCTTGTTGACATCATATTACTGCATTTCATGGGCTGAAATATCGCCAACCTATCCAAAGGCATCATCCTCATAGCCGGAAGACACCATGTCATGGCCTGAGGATCTCTCAAATTTCCATATCATTATTCAAAGACGTCATAGTTCGGAGGCACCATCCTCATGGCCCGAGAACATCATTTCATGGCCTACGAATCTCTCACTGAACAATTCATTGCTTAGGACATCATGGTCTAAGGACGTCATCCTTAACCTTCCGAAGACAACTTTTCATAGTCCAGAGGAAACCTGCATCATGTTTAAATTTCCGCACAATATATGCCCGTAGTATCTCTATTTGAATGTGACCCGGCAAGAAAATGCTATCCCAGCAGAGCGATCCCTCTCCAATTCCTTCAACTGTATCAAACCTGACCTCTATCGTGAACCATTCATTCACCTATCCCTAGATGTTATGTTCGTTCTTGCAAATATCTCATCGGTATACTCCGCCGATGAATCCAGAACTACACACGGCCTTTTTCCTGTAAAAAAAGGGATATATATGCAACTCAGGAGCCAGAGTGTAGCCTAAATCCCTTAAACCATTTCGCTTGGTCAAAATTGGCCATCATATCTTTACCCGACAACTCTTTTATCCTTTCCGTGTAAAGAGGAGCAGCTGTTGATACCCAATTTTTTCCTAAAAATATTTTTAAATTGAATATATACCTTCAAAATCATACATTAGTATCAATTTGTGTTTTCCACGATTTTTTCAACATTTTTATTAATTTGTCTAGTATTTTATTTTCAATAAATAATTATAAAATTGCATTACAAATGATTTCAAAGACATTTCTTGATTTAATTTATTATTTATGGTCCTATTAAGACCAAATTGTTCCATAAATAGCCAAATTGGCACCTTTGGTTATAATTGCAATAACTTTGCAATTATAGCCCATGCATATAATCTTGTACTATCTTTACCGAAAATTAGTCTTTTGTATTTTTAAATACTAAATAATCATTTTTTTTTTAAATATTTCGATGCATGAAATTCATTTTTATTATAATTAGTAACTATTTTATAAATTATTTTAATTAATTTATCTTGGGTATTTAACAAATGGCCCTATTCTATTTCAATTGTAGCCTGAATTAAGCCAGCCCAAATGCCTTATTAACTAACCCAATACACCCAGGACCAAAATCCTACCCCTACCCGACCCAACTCTTGCTAAATCCTAGTCGTTGATCAATTTTGATCAACGACGCGGATTAACCCTTTCCTAATTTAACCTAAACGACCCCCCCCCCCAAACCCCTCATTTCTCCTCTCACACTCACCGTCACACTTCACTCTCCTCTCCAAATCCTCTGTACCCTAACCCTAATTCCCCCTCGATGTTGCTCGCTTGCCGTCGACTATGGTGGATTACCACCATTCTCCAGCCTTAACAGCTCTCCTACGCCGGGTTTTTTGCTGTATTTGAGTTCCTCATGGGACCAGGGAATAGTCCACTCACACCTTGGCATGTCCTCACCAGTCTCAGGCCACCATGGCTTGATTTGAGTAAGATCGTCTTATTTTTGGCTAAAACCTATGGTTTCTAAGCCGGTTTTTTCATCTCTGGGTTTTTTCGAAACCCTAATCTCATCTCCTAAACCTTTTAGATCTATAATAAAACTGAGAAGGTTCGAACTGTTTTTACTTGTTTTTATGAGAAACCTTCCATTTTTCAAAGTGTCGCTTCATTTTTTCCTAACTAGGGTTTTTGAAAACCTTTTCTTCAAAATGATTTCTGATATTTTAAGTGTTTACTCTATGATTCTTGTGTGTTTGATTGATTTTGTTAATTTCCTCCTTAACCCTAACCAATTATGTTGAAACCCCTAATTATTTAGCACTATGTTTGGATTCTGAGTTTGTCCTTGTTGTTTGTTCATTCGATTTTGCTATGTGTTTGATTCTCATGAATAATGCTTCATTTAATTAGAGTATTTTGTGATTTTACCCTAGTATATCCTATTAGGGTTTCAGATTTGATTCCTTCTGTTTGTACTTGGTTTACTTGCTTATTCATGGAAAATCTGTATTATTTCCGTTAAAATCAGTATTATTTTGATTCTTTGAAACCCTGATTCACTATGATGTTACTCATATGCTAATTTCCGGTTATTGTCCCTATTTTCACAACCTTTAAATTATTTCTTGCCTTATTTATGATCAACTGTGTTATTTACTGACTCTTACTACCTATGTCCTTAATTGAACCTTTGTGTATCTACCCCTAATTACCTACTCTGTACCTAGATTATTTGATTTATTTCCTTAATTGTTACCTGCTCTTTACCGTTGGTAAATAACTCCCTTAATTAAGGGAAGACTTTACTGATTTGGTTCTTAATTGATTCTGTGATTCTCCAATTACTGAACAGTTGATTGTTTTCCTTATTTGCCTAGCTCTCGACTATTATATATACTCCTTTTTATTCTCACTGCAGAGACGAACACTAGTTCATAAACTCCCTCTTACACTTAAAGATTTCTGCTCTTTCTTGTTACTTGCTACTTCTATTGAACTAGCCGGCTGTAATCCAAAGCTAGTTATTGTACTACACGGCTCTATACTTTGTGTTTACTCTCCTTAACTGGTATGTTCTGATTTAATTCCCAGTTCAAACTCTATGTGTTCTCTTACTGCCTTGGTTTACTAATTACCAGTCTTATTTTTGTTTGTTATTTGGCATTTCAATATGTAACTAGCATGTTTAAATCACTGTATGTATGAGTTCTGTCCTAATTCAACTTATAATCAGCATATCTTTGAAAGAGCCTATTACCTCTGTAGCATGTCCCAACCTGACTTTACTCCATGTATGTAGGTTTGATTGTTTGTCTATTTGTTTACTCATTTTATGATATTCACCTGCTTTGCTAAGTCATTTACTATCCCTAAGTACTTCTGATTCTATGTTTAACTCTATTTAGTACAAATATGTTCTCAACTGTCTGTTCAAAAATCCATATGTCTGTAGCTGTATGACTAATTACTTAAGTCTTGTGAACTCTAAGAAAAACTTTTGTGCTCTTGTTGTTACATTAATATGTTCTATGTGTCCCCAATTCACATACTCCCTGAGTGCAATCTGTGTTTGAATGGTGTTGTTTGGACTTCTTGCTGACTTCTCACAAGTCCACACTGTTGTTTTTCAGAAACTGTTTTGTTACTAACCACTTCCTATTTTTCATAAAACTTCTTTACTTGGTTGAGTCCTTTTCAAACTGTTTTCCATATCAAAACATTTTCAAAACTATGTCAAGCACTCTCACTCTACTCTTAAGTCCCTAGGTTCTGCCCGTCCAGTGTGTGACTGCCTTGGGATCCTTTTGAGATCCCTCTAAACTCTAGCACACTGGGAATGGCCCTTCCACATTGCACTTACTCGGTTCTTGTTATGAAAGTTTGGGTGTGAGTGCTGCCCGGGATCCTTGAGGTCCTTAGGGAACTCTGACGCACCTAGACATGAAAATGGCTATGAAACTTTTGGTGTTTGAGGTTATGGAAGGCTTGGTATTCTCATGATACATTTGGGCCTGCTTCAGGCTCCCTATAGTTTAACTTCTTCTCTATTTATTTAGGTAATTCATTCAACTAATGGTCTATAATAATTATCTGTAAACAGATATTGGGGATGTCTAGTAAAAATGGGGAAGGTAGTTGTATAATACTGTTGATATTATTGGGTAGAAAGCATGATTTAGGCTTTACATTCTTTATATTTGCATTAGAATCTATGCCCTAAGAACAATGTGTTCATCCAAATCATGCTAATCATTGCATTAGATATCATGTTCCTAGGACTTCACATTTACTGTTTCAACATATCACATGTCACAAGCATATATTTTAACGTTGTATCAGTCTATCACTTAGAGATCCTGCTCCTAGGGAAATAAATAATCTTGACATAAAGCTTTCACTCTTGTATGCATTTAGAAATTATGTCTTAAGAATTCTGTCACTCTTGTGTGCATTTAGAAATCATGTCTCAGGAACTCTGTGCATTTAGAAATCATGTCTTAAGAATTTTTTCACTCGTTTCATTACTCCTAGTTTAACTAAGATTAAGCAACTGACCATGAAAAGGGTATGAAAATCGTCTCATATATAGGTGTTACACTTCTGAATAAAACTGGCACAACATCTTTTTAAGGGTCTGATCACCTAGAAAAACATGTTTGTAGGTTGAATGATTTCAACACTATTTAAAATAACTTGTAACTGTTATTCACAGTTCCACGCCTAGGCAAGACTTAGGTAATTAATCTCCATAAAACTGGAAAACTGTTTTGGTTGTGTTTACTGCTTAAAGGCTCACATGTTTAAAAATTAGTAAGCAAACTGATTAGGACACTGTCGTTGAGTTTATGAAACAGTGTTTCATATTCCTGTGCATTGATGTCACTTAGATATCCTGTCTTAGGATACTTTTTCTAATAAAAACTGACTTTGTCTGTGTTTGAGACGTGCTGTTTATTAGCATTACGTGTGGAGGTGAATCTGAGCTTTTTAACGGCTTCTGTCACTTATCTGCTAGTCCTACTTGTTCTTGCCTGTCGTCTATAATTTTTCCTTTTAAACACCTTAGGGGTTTGTCTAGAACTGCCTAGACTTAGAGGTCCTAAACTCCTCCAGGACCACAAGGAAGGGACGGGTAACAACACGCTTAGAGCTCGTTAAATAAAACTCGCTTAATAACCGCTAAGGGGTGGGATAATGGGTAGAAAAGGATATGATGACCTGTGCGCTAACACAATGTGTAGCCCCTCATTGAGAAGTGATTACCGAGCATTGCACAGATGTGATCCTATAGGATAAACAACTTAGGACCTCCCATATCCTTTACATATGTGTGCTTAGACTGCTAATCTGCTAAGACCTTTATTTGTTTACATATGTGTGCTTAGACTGTCTACTTGTTTCTTGAATAATTCATAAAATAGGTTTGGCCGGGACCTACAATTGTGGACTTTGAGGGGTTCCTAACACCTTCCCCTTGAAGTAATTTGAATCCCTTACCCAATCTCTAGTTGTGCAATTAGTGTTATAAATGACCCGTAGTAGGTGCCCTAACGCGCCTTAATTCGCTAGGTGGTGACTCTTCGAACTCCTTATACCCTATTTCCCAAAATAAAATGAGTTGTCCCAATAATGTCAAAAACCCTAACCAATCCGAAAGGAGAGGAAAAAGGGGGCGCGACAAACCATACGCCGAGCCTTCATATATGAGATAACCCTACTGGAAGAATGACCAAGAGTCCCTCTCCACTCCAGTCGAGGCAACCCCGGTAATGCTAAGATCACGGTCTTGGCATGACAGTCCAGGATGGCATGATAAGGTGAAAGCCAATCCATCCCCAAAATAACATCAAAATCTACCATATGAAGGAGTAGAAGATCTACACTGGTCTCAAGACCACCAATAACCACTACACACGAACGGTAGACACGATCTACCACAATAGAATCACCCACCGACATAGACACATATACAGGAGTACTCAGAGAATCACGAGGCATAACCAAATAAGGAGCAAAGTAAGATGACACATAGGAATATGTGGACCCTGGATCAAATAAAATCGAAGCATCCATGCTGCAAACTGAAACCATACCTGTGATACCGCATCGGAGGCCTCAGCCTCAGGTCTGGCTTGAATAGAATAACATCGGGGCTGGGCCCACCACTCTGAACTACATCCCTAGGACTCCTGCTGGCTAATCTCTACCTCTAGTATCCTGGCCTCCACCTCTAACACCTCGACCCCCAACTTTGGTTGGCTGAGTGGGTGGTGCAACACTTGGTGCGGGACCCGTGGAACGAGAACCATGGTTCTGAGAACTGCTCGAGGCTCGAGGGCAAAATCTAGCAATGTGCCCCAGACCACCACAAGTATAACAAGATCTCGGTTGTTGAGACTACTGGCCCTGAACCTGACCCTGACGACCTGAGTAACCACTCTGAAAAATCTGGAGCGGCGGTGCACTAATAGGAGCTGGTGGTGCACTGTAGGGAAACTGATCAGAATACTGCATGTGAGAACCACGGCCACCTGGAGCACTACAAGAAACCTGAAGTGGTGACTGAAATGGCTTAGGAGGATGGCCCCTACCAAAAGAATCCCTACTCCCAGGTGAGGCACCACTGAACCTACCAAAATGACAGGACCTATTGTCAGACCCCTGACCACTCCCCTGTGATAGAACCATCACAACTCGTCTGGCCACATTGGCTCCATCCTGGAAGGAAATATCACTCCCTGTCTCCTTCGCCATCTGCAATCTGATCGCCTGAGCCAGTACGTCAATAAATCTCCTCACCCTCTCTCGGTCTGTGGGAAGTATCATAATAGCATGACGGGCCAAGGTAATGAATCTGGTCTCATACTGAGTGACAGTCATAGAACCCTGTTGGAGGCGCTCAAACTGCCTCCTATAATCCTCTCTCTGAGTGATAAGGAGAAACTTATCCAGAAACAAATAGGAGAACTGGGCCCAAGTCAAAGGCGGTGATCCCGCTGGCCTAGCCAAAAAATAATCTCTCCACCAGGTCTTGGTTGGACCTGACAGGCGGAAAGCAGCGAAGTCGACCCCAGTGGTCTCCGTTATCCCCATGTTTCGTAGAACCTCGTAGTAGTTATCTAAATAGTCCTGGGGATCCTCTGAAGATGCACCTCTATAAGTAGTAGTAAATAGCTTGGTGAACCGGTCCAACCTCCACAATGCATCAGCAGACATAGCTGCTCCATCACTGGCCTAAGCCATAATACCCGGCAGAACTGCCTCAGCTATCTCAGGTGCTGGGGTGTGGAACTGAGAAGCCAAATGCTCCGGAGTGCGAGTAGCGGGACTCTGGGCTCCTCCCCCATCCTGAAAGACGGCTTTGTAGGAAGTAAACCTACCTGAGCAACGCTTTCCATGAGGCCCACTAGACGGACCAGAGCATCCTGGAGTACCGGGGTGGCAATGAACCCCTCGGAAACCTGAGCTGGTCCAACTGGGACTGTCTGGGCAGGAACCTCATCAGTAAAATCTGAGGCTCCGCCACTAAGGCTGCCTCTCTGGGCAGAGCTCTTCCCCTGCCTCGGCCTCGTCCTCGGCCCCTCGTAGAAGCTTCAACTAGATACTCGGGCTGCTGATCAGTGGATGAAGAAGCACGTGTTCTCGCCATCTGTGAGAGAATAGAGTAAAAATTCAGTTAGCATTGAGAAATCAAATCGCACGATAGAGAAGAATAGATATAAAGTCATTCCTAAACTCTGTAGCCTCTGGGGGAGAAGCACAGACGTCTCCGTACCGATCCCTCAGACTCTACTAAGCTTGTCCGTGAATTGTTAAACCTAAGCAACCTAGTTCTCTAATACCAACTTGTCACGACCCAAATTTTCCACTGTCGGGACCGTGATGGCGCCTAACATTGAACCCGCTAGGCAAGCGAATGTTAATTTTTATTTACCTTATTTATTTATTCTTAACAGATAACATGTGATGTACAAATCAGCGGAAATAAAACTGCGGAAGAAAACAAAGTCCAACAACTTGATTAAATGCCATTACAAAAATCAAACTACTAAACCTAGAATTTGGTGTCACAACTTCACGGACGGTTTATGAATACTACATATAAAGGTCTGAACAAAATAAGTACATTTGTCTCAGATATAAGAAAAATAGAATGGAAATAATGTAGAAGGGGACGCCAAGGCATGCGGACGCCTGCAGGACTACCTCGGAATCTCCCAATAGACTGAAGGCAGCCTCCTCACTCTAAGGTCCGTAGGGTCCTGTACCGGGATCTTCACAAAAGTGCAGAGTGTAGCATCAGTACAACCGACCCCATTTAATGAGTAAGTGTCGAGCCTAACCTCGGCAAAGTAGTGACGAGGCTAGGACACGACAACCAACTAAATCTGTGCAGTTTAATCATATACGGAGAAAATAATAACAACAAGAATTAAGCAGCTAAATACAAGGAAAAGGGAAAATGATGAGGGGAGGAAATATCAGCTAATGGAGATAAGAAGTAAAGCAACAAATTAGATATCAATTTAAACAGCAGAAACAACAGCACAAAAACAAGTGCACGACATCACCCTTCATGCTTTTACTCTCATCCTCACAATAAATCAATGGAAATGGAACGGCATCACCCTTCATGCTTTTAATATCATAATATGGCACGACATCACCCCTCGTGCTTTTAAGCTCATCCTCACAATATCATACACGGCATCACTCTTCGTGCTTTAACATTCATCCTCACCATAAATCAAATGAAACGGCATTCTTGACACCAATGTATAGATACTCATCACCACACCTATAAGTTGCAAATTATACTAACATGTAGCCAATAAGACACAATACCTATTCCCTCAAGCTAAGGTTAAGCCAAACATTTACCTCGAATTCCATGACCAACTCAAGCCTCAATTACCGCCTTCCCTTTAGAATTCGCCTCCAATTCAATTGTATGTAGACATAATTAGCTTAATAATATCAACAAATGCTAAATAATTCAACCCCAATGCTTAATTATGAGTTTTCTATCATTCTTCCCAAAAAGTCAAAAATCGACTCCGGGCCTGCTTGGTCAAAACACGAGGTTCGGACCAAAACCCGATCACCCATATACCCACGAGCCCGAATATATAATTAGTTTTGGAATCTGACCTCAAATCGATGTCTAAATTCCCAAATTTGTATAATCCCTAATACTCCTAAAATCCATAATTTCTACCCTTCAAGCACAAGATTTAGTCCTAAAAATCTAGTGGGTGTTGATGGAAATTGAAGGAAATGAGGTTAAGAACACAAACCTATGATTTTGTGATGAAGTCCCTCTTCAAAAATCGCTCCTAAGCTTCCTTGGTCTTGAAAATATGAAGCTATGCCCTAATTCCCATTTGGCAACTATTTTAAGACCCCTGGGCAGACCCTCTACTCGATCACGCGGGGTCTGCTGCGTTCGCATAGCACTGGCCCCCATTTTCCTTCGCGATTGCGTGCCTTTGTCCGCGTTCGCACAGGGTTGCCTTGAGTTCCCTGACCAACTCCCTCCTAAGCTATGCATTCGCGTACAAGGGGTGGCGTTCGCATAGGGCAGCCTCCTAGTGCTCCACGTTCGCACCCCGACCTATGCGTTCACATAGAAAAAACCCAGTCCCAGCCTCTTTTACCCTTCACGTTCTCCTGGGTGACCATGCTTTCGCATAGCACAAAGTACCAGACACCAGATACAACAATTACACTAGATTTTTCAAAGTCCAAACCACTCCGACACCTATCCGAAAATTATCCGAGCCCTCGGGGCTCCAAACCAAACATGTACACAACCTTAAAACATCCTACGGACTTACTCGCACGATCAAATCGCCAAAATAACATCCTAAACAACAAATTTAGCATAAAATCAAAGGAAAATCTCAAGAACTTTCAAAGTTTCAAATATCACAACTACGGGTCCGAATCACGTCAAATGACCTCTGTTTCTTACCAAATTTTACGGGCACAACTCAAATATCATATTAAACCTGTACCGGGCTCCGAAACCAAAATACGGGCCCAATACCATCAATTTCAAATATAATCAAATTTCCAAAAAACTGTTATAATTTCAGTAAAACAATTTCTTTCAAAAATTCATTTCTCGGGCTTGGGACCTCGGAATCCAATTCCGGGCATACACCCAAGTCCCATATTTTCCTACGGACCCTCCGGGACTGTCAAATCACGGGTTCGGTTCCGGGTCCGTTTACCCAAAATGTTGACTGAAGTCATCTTAATTTAATTTTTAAGGTAAAATTAGCATTTTTCTCAGTTTTTCATATAAAAGTTTTCCGGAAATACGCCCCGACTGTGCACGCAAAATGAGGTGAGATAAAAGGAGGTTTTCAAGGCCTCGGAACAATGTTTTTGACTTCTAAAACAGGAGATGACCTTTTGGGTCATCACAGTGACCGAGCCTTGGTGTTAGGCAGCCTACATACTCGGGTTATAAAGGAATCAGTCATGTGTAGTTCATGTGGAAAATAACTGATAGAGTCTGCTTAGATGGAGAGTCGAGCGAAGTTCCGTCGAGGTTCCCATCCGCGGTTCCTACTATTACATCAAAATGAAAATAAAAATACATACTCGTGGAATCTAAGAGTGTCACGACCCAGTTTCATAATAGGCTGTGATGGCGCCCAACACCGATGCTAGGCAAGCCAACACTGATTAATATAGTTATTTCCACTATTAATGTGCTTACTAAGTGAATAATGTTCCTCATTAACAAATTTTTTAGAAATTTACAACTATAAAGTAATTAAACATAAGAAACAGAGGGCCAATCAGAGTCATAACAATAATTCCCAAAACCACAAGTCTACTAGTATGTGTGCCAAGACTTGGTGTCACAAGTATATGGGCATTCTAGTAGAATATAAAAAAAAATACTAGTCTACTGTCTAAGAAAAAGAAATAGACAGAAATGAACAAATGGAGATTACAGCTGCTGCAGAACGGCTCGGAAAGCAGCTCACCGTGAAGTCTCTAAGTGCAAGTCAAGCGTGCGCGCCGGACTGGTAACCAGATGCACCTGCCTCATATCCTGCACATTCAAGTGCAGAAGTGTAGCGTGAGTACATAAATAATATGTACCCAGTAAATATCTAGTCTAACCTCGAAGAAGTAGTGACAAGGGGTCGACTTAGACACTAACTATGGGCCAACAATATAATAATATAAAGTTCTAAGTAAAGCATGTATTACACAATGATAATAGAACTCGAAGCAAGGAGTAAGTAAACAAGCCTTCTTTAAGGTGAGAATCAAATCATTTCTCTCATCTAATACTTTCATCCTTTCAAGTTCGTGAAACAATTTTAAATAAATAAAGGGATTTCGGTATCGTTACTGTCACGACCCAAACTCTCCCTCCGTGAATTGTCGTGACGGTACCTAGTCTCTAGGACTAGGTAAGCCTAACACTTTACGGAAATGAAACAAAAGCTTTAACATTAATAAGTAACTGTAACTATAAACTAAATAAGAAACTAAATGCCGCTCGGCATATACAATTACCCACTTCCAAAATGTACGAAACAAATCCCAAGAACCGGAACACCGCAAGTCACAAGCTACTATGAAGTCTTAACTGTTCTATACATAATTTTCTATAGAAAAGAGGGAAAATGAACATAAGGGGATAGAGGGGGACTCCAAGGATCTACGGGCGCGGACAGAAGTACTTTGAAGTCTCCACTGAGTAGCAGTAATGACTGCGACTACTGATGAGGCTGGTAAGATGAACCTGGATCTGCACACGAAAAATATGTGCAAGAAAGAGCGTGATTACATCATAATGGTACCCAGTAAGTGCCAAGCCTAACCTCGGTCGACTAGTGACGAGGTCAGGTCAGGGAAGAAACACAGAAAAACAGCAGCTCAGTGCACAGCAATACAACAGGGGATCTCCCAAGATACCGTCTCGTAGTCCCAAACGTAAATGTGCAGGGGGGTCTCCCGGAATACTATACCATAGTCCTAATGTAAATATACAAGACAGGGGGATCTCCCCGAATACCGTCCTGTAGTCCCAAAGTAAATATGCAGTACAGGGAAATCTCTCGGAATACCGTTCTGTAGTCCCAAAGTAAATACGCAGCCAAACAATAGAATTGAATAGTTACGGCACAAAATTTTACAATTCAACCTAAGTACAAGTTAAGGAAAGACAGATAAATTCACTAAACATGTTGCACGTAGTTCAAGTAAACAGTTTAGGCAAGTAGCCACTCTTTATTAGTCTAACAGGATACTACACATGCTAATAAGTTCAAATAATAGGAAAGACAGGTTATTATTTAGTGAAAATCGGGCTTTTTTTACATCAATTAGCTCGTGTACTTACTCGTCACCTCACATACACGGCGCTCATGTATCAACAACATTACCAATCCTAAGGGGAGCTCCCCCACACAAGGTTCGGAAAGCCACTTACCTCGAACCAAGCTTAACTCAATCCGAAATAATGCTCTTTCCACGAATATCCGACACGGAATGGCCCAAATCTAGCCAAATCAATTACATAACATAATATAACTACAAGAAACTAATCTAGCGAATGGAAGCAAAGTTAAAGCAAGAAATTGGAAAATCGGTGAATCGGATAAAAATCACAAATTATGAACAGCCATTAACTCACAAGTCTAATCATACCAAATTTTCTCAAATCCAATACCAAAATTCCGATCAAAACCCAAAAATCCGGCCTAAGGAGTTTTCCCAAATTTTCCACTCCAATTCACTAATTTAATGATGAAACTAAAGACCTAATCATGGGAATTAACCAAAATTAGGTAGAATAACTTACCCCAAACACCCACGCAAGAATCTCTCCAAAAATCGCCTTCTACCGAGCTCCCAATTCAATTTTGTGATATGAACGAAAAACCCTCTTTTTTGAATCTTTAATATTGTCTAGTGATTTCTTAATCGCGATCGTAGAAATAGCCTCGTGATCGTGAAGAACAACTTCGCTTCCTCAGAACTTAACTCTATGCGAACGCGACGCACTAGCTGCTCACACCTACGCGATCGCGATTGTCCTCACGCGACCGTGAAGTGTAACACTTAAACTCCACTGTTGCCTCACTTCTTCTTCACGAACGCGGCCTAGCTCATGCGTTCGCGATGCAAAGCCTGATAACCTTACGTGATCGCATCTTCATCTTCGCAAATGCAAAGACAAACATTAGCTTACCTCTCATATGACCTAGGTGATCGCGAGACTTCCCTCGCAAACGCGATGAAGAAAATGTCTGCAACAAAACACCAGAAAATCTGCCAACTCCCAAAGTCCAAAAATGATCCGTTAAGCATTAGAAACTCACCCGAGGCTCCCGGGACCTCAACCAAACATACCAACCAAACCTAAAATGCCATATAAACTTAGCCGAGCCCTCAAACCACCTCAAACAATGGTAAAATCACGATTCATCCTCCGATTAAAGATTAAGGGAACTTGAAATTTCTAAATTCGACAACCGATGCCGAAACCAACCAAACCATGTCTGATTGACCGTATATTTTGCACAAAAGTCATAAATGACACTACTAAACTACTCCAACTTCCGAAAATCCATTCCGAACCCGATACCGAAATTTTCACTGCCGGATAAAATCGCAAAATTTCCCACTTTCCCAAATTCAATCCTAATTCCACTACGGACCTCTAAATCACATTTCGGACGCGCTCCTAAGTCCAAAAAGACCTAACGAATCTTAAAAACCCATAAAAATCCAAATCCGAGGTCGTTTACCCTTAAGTCGACATCCGGTCGACTTTTCCAACTTAAGCTTCCAAATAAGAGAGGAAGTGTCTCAATTCACTCCGAAAACCTAACGAACCCTCCCAAAAATTAACAATAGCAGAAATAGATACGAAGAAAATAGTTAATAGGGGATCGGCGATATAACTCTCAAGACGACCAGCCCGGCCGTCACAGTTACGAACGAGTCACGTCGAGGAAGTACGGCCCGATCCAAATATACATAATAATATTGTGCACTGCCAAGGGTCTAACGGCCCGAACAATATGAAATATATCCATAAATCCTGCCGAGGCGAATAGCCCGCTCCCATAAGAGCAGTGAAAATTTACCCCGTTCGTGGAATATATTTGTGATGCGGTTGATCATATATGTTCTCAATTAATCATAAATCTACCCAGAAATAAGCATGAATAGTAGCTATGCACGGACTCTCATCATATCGTGTGTGCGTAGCCCCCGCAAATAGAAGATGTCGTGCCCCGTTTGCTCGAAAAAGCGAGTTTCAATGTCGTGAAAACTCTTTTTAGTATGGGAGATAGAGTGCTAAAGGAGTGTCGCCACCTAACGATTTTTAAGGTGCGTTATGTCACCTATTGTGCAGATAACTCTGTTTGACTAGTCAGTGCCACTAAAGATCGAGTAAGGGCTCAAATTACCTAAAAGAGAAGGTGTTAGGCACTCTTCGAGGTCCACAAATATGGGTCCTGGTCAAACTTAAAATTATGTGGATTACACTAAGTGATCAAAAAAGCAAAGGGAATATAAAGGTCAAAGAATTTTACTACAAGAACTTAATACGAATATAGAGATACAACTATTCCAATTCTAATAAAAAAATTGAAAGGAAGGGGGGGGGGGGGGCCTATATTTTTT
>ML375047.1:36526-117978 GCA_005239525.1 Nicotiana knightiana
GGGGGGGGGGGATCCTATATTTTTTAGCCTAAAGGATCACCCCATTCAACATAAATAATATTTTGCAACTCCCTTTGGGTAGGGAGTTACTCATATTATTCAGCAGGACGAACACGGACTATCATCTCCTGCTACCCGATTACTATATTAAAGTTATTTACATAAAAGCGCTCTAATTTAATTCTAAGTCGTACCCTATGTGTGCATTACCCGTCCCATACCTATGGTCCATGAGGTTTTTGGCCTCTATTTAGGTATTTCTAGACCTTACCTAGGCTGCTCAAAATGTTAGAACTAGGCGACATACAAAAAGATATTGGACTTCAAATATGGGAAGTTAAGGGCTCTAATGAGCCTCCACAATTAAGCAACAAATGCACGCCAAACAAATTTTCAGGTTAGGAAGTTCAGAATTAAGAACCTTAGGCCCTATAGATATGATTTCTAGGTGACATTGAATTAAAACATACAAGCAGTTTAAGATGCAAAGTGCTGCCCATAGACAGGATTATACAGTTGTTACAAGCTTATTATTGAGATCACATGTTTCAAGTTATTAAACGCCTAGGTGATCTATGCAGTAAAAGATAGTGAAATCTATTGGAGAAAAAGCCCAAAAATTACTCATGCTTACTAACGATAGCATGCATAGACAGTAAACAATGTTTGAGAAGTTCTGCATTAACAAATTAGGGCGAGTAATTATACCCTATATGCAGAATCTCTAATGATTAGCAGTTAGATCCGATTTATTGTCATACCTTAACCTTATAGGAATATTTTCTAGGTGACAGTGGAAAATAGAATACTCAGAATCCTATAGGCATGATTTCTAGTGAATGTGTTAAGGCGAATTGAAATCTGTGATATTTATTCCTATATGAAGATTTTCTAGTAGTACATAGCAGTGTGCGTAATTGCAGCATTTTGAATTCATGTTCGTTAGCAGACAGTGTGTGTGTGTGTGTGTGTGTGTGTGTTCTTCCCCAAATGGAATGATTTCTATAGTGCACATAGTGATTGAATAGCATATATAGCAAGTAAATCATTGAGTCCTGTAGGCATATTGTCTACCCATTTGTACGCAAATATTAAGAATCTACACACTCCCCATTTTTATTGACACCCCAATTGTTTATACAAAGTTATTACAGGCCTAATACTGAATAAGGTTACAAATATTATACAAATAATAACCACACAGCAGGGCTAAATAAATACCCAGCACTGTTTGGGCCTTCAGCAATTCTCATGCAGCATAACCAAACTTCCAACAACGAGCCATATTCATCAACACAACCAAGAATCCATAGAAAAACCCAAAGCCAAATCATATAACCATATTGCCAAGCATTGAATCACTTAAACCAAATAGCTTAGATATTCAACAGATAATAGGAAGAAAGGGCTGAGTGGGGTAGTTCAAGCTTCAGAGAGTGACTAAAGACCCAAATCCTAGTGTGTCAGAGTTCACAAGGAAATCAAATGGACCCCGATCAGTGCTCACACTAGGGAGGTCAGTAGTAAGAGCCTTGGTGGCCTTGGCTTTCAGCAGGCTAAGAATGAGAAGTTCAAGATAGCATAGGTAACAAGTGAGGGAGAGTGGATAATGGTTAAGGGACAAAACTTGTACTTAGTTTTAGGAAGAAGAAACAAATAATTTTAAAACACAGAACAGTTAATCAAAAGGTCATAAGGCTTAGAAACAGGTACATCACTTAGAAAAATAACACATAGGAAGAATCATATTGAAAGAGTTAGGGAGAAACAAGTTTGCAGGATTGGAAGAGATTATCATACACTGGTCCATGATACCAAACAAGTTAAAGCCTAAAAGGTCCAATTTATGCTAAGTATACATTCTAGTATCAGACAACATTCATTTTCTTTCCATCAATGAGAGTAATTTGTTCATAGCGACTTTGTACACATTCTGCGTCGTTGAGCTCAGCTTCTTGTATGATTCTCAAAGAAGGAATTTCCACTTCGGCGGGAATAATGGCTCCAGCACCATAGACCAGCAGGTAAGGGTTTCCCCTGTTGGTGTGAGAACCGTGGTACGATATCCAAGAAAATCAAATGGTAGCTTCTCGTGCCATTATTTGTAATTATACCACTTTCCTCAGTATCTTCTTGATATTCTTGTTGGCGGCTTCTACAGCTCCATTAATTTGGGGCATGTATTTTGTGGAATTCTTATGCTTAATTTTGAAGTTCTCACTCATGGCCTTCATCAGATCACTGTTAAGGTTGGCAGCGTTGTCAGTGATGATTGATTCTGGTACCCCGAATTGACAAACAATGTGATCCTGAACAAAATTTGCAACGACCTTTTTAGTTACATCCTTGTAAGATGTGACTTCAACCCATTTTGTGAAATAGTCTATGGCCACTAGAATGAACCTATGCCCATTTGAAGAAGCGGGTTGGATTGGGCAGATGGCATCCATCCCCAAACAGAGAAAGGCCAAGCACTCGTATCATATCAGTATTTATCTGGCATTGTTGACACATCTGGACATACTTGATGCAGTCTGTTTCCATTGTCATCCAGAAATATCCTACTCTTAGTATTTCCTCGAGCAATCTGGATGCTTCCTTGGCATCACACACCGTAACAACCCCAGGTCTGGAGTCCTTCTATACATAGTTCCTCCGCTTTGAAAGAAGTGATTGGCTAACCTTCGAAGTGTGCGTTTTTAGTGTGATTTGTGTGCTCCGGTACTCTCTTTTTGCCAAATATTCTTTGATGTCGTGGAACCATGGATTTTCATCACTTTCTTCTTCAACATGAGCAGAATAAACTCGTTGCTTATGAACTCCTATTGGGATAGCATCAATGAAATTCTTGTCTGGGTGTTGTATCATGGAAGATAAAGTGGCCAATGCATCTGCGAACTCATACTAGACCCTCATAACATGTTTGAATTCTATATTTGTAAACCTCTTGATCAGCTCTTGTACATAGTACAAATATGGCAATATATTGGTGTTCTTCATAGCCCATTCTCCTAAAACTTGGTGTACCAAAAGGTCAGAATCTCCAATCACCAGTAATTCTTGAACATTCATGTCAATGGATAACCTGAGTCCTAAGATGAAGGCCTCATATTCTGCAATATTGTTGGTTCATGGAAACTTGAGTTTTGCGGATACCGGATAGTGTTGGAATGTTCCTTACACTAAGACAGCTCTGGTACCCACTCCTTTGAAGTTTACAACTCCATCGAAGAACATTCTCCAACCCTCATATGCTTCAGTGATATCTTCTCCTACGCATGATACTTCTTTATCGAGAAAATACATTTTCAAGGGTTCGTATTCTCCATCTACAGTATTTTCTGCCAAATGATCCTCCAACCCTTGCCCTTTGACTTCCTTCTGAGTTACATAGATGATGTCGAACTCACTCAGCAATATCTGCCATTTTGCTAACTTTCCCGTAGGCATGGGTTTCTGGAAGATGTATTTAGCGGATCCATCCTTAATATGAGATATGTGGTGTAGGCACAGAAGTAGTGCCTCAACGTTTGAGCTATCCATGTCAAAGTGCAGCAGGTGCACTCCAACATAGAGTACCGTGCTTCATAAGGTGTGAATTTCTAAGTCAGATAATATATGGCCTGCTCCTTTCTTCCCCCCTCATCGTGTTGTCCCAGAACACAACCAAAAGCCCTATCTAGTACGGATAAATAAAGCAGTAAAGGTATCCCAGGTTCCGGTGGAACCATAGCAGGTGCTTTAGATAAATACTTCTTGATTTTATGGAAGGATTTCTAACATTCTTCAGTCCAACTTGTTGCAGTATCTTTCTTCAACATTTTGAAAATCGGTTCGCATATCCCAGTTGTTTGTGCTATGAAACGGCTGATGTAGTTGAGATGCCCTAAGAAACTCATCAGATCTTTTTGTTCCTAGGAGGTGGCAAGTTATGGATAGCTTTAACCTTTGACGGGTCCAATTCAATCCCTCGATGGATGACAATGAATCCTAGAAATTTCCCATCGTGGACTCCAAAGGAAAACTGTGTTGGATTCAGTTTCAGGTTGTATCTTCGAAGTCGATCGAAGAATTTCTTTAAGTCTGCTATATGATCTGTGATTTTTCTGGATTTGATGATGATGTCATTCACGTACACCTCTATTTTCGGGCCAAACGACATCATTTTATAGAAATACACTCTCCATGGTGTGATAAAGGCTATATTTTCGGCATCCTCTTCACCTATCCAAATCTGATGATACCCTGCGAAGCAATCTACAAAAGAATGGAGTTCATGCTTGGCACATTTGTCGATCAGTATGTGTATATTGGGAAATGGGAAATCATCTTTTGGACTCGCTCTATTTAAGTCTCGATAATCGACACACTTTCTGATTTACCGTCTTTCTTTGGGACTGGCATGATGTTTGCCAACCAAGTTGGATTGTCGGGACTGGCGCGAAGCAATCTACAAAAGATTGTTTCTCCCAAACGCACACGCAAGTATACGTGGTCGACAAGTAATATAGGATTGTAAGTCAGATATCGTACCCACAGGGACTTGTGATTAACTATCAACTAAATTAAACCAAACAATTAATCTATTCAAACAATTTTCTAAAGTATGACTAATTAACTACAACTAATCTAGCGTAGCAAACTAAGAAATTAAAGAAACAAGTTGGCGAAATTTAAGAGACGAATTCAAGAAAAGCCGATATTCTAGAGATATGGGTTAGCTAACAATCCCGTTGAGTCTTCCACTTAAATTATCGAATTAAATTATCTGGTTTATCGGTTGATAGGGTTAATATTACTCGTAGACTTCTCCCTAAGTACTACTCGTCTATTCAAGCTAACCTAACATCTATATTCCTATGAAATTATGATTAACAAGAACGCATTAATAATTCCCGTGTAATAACCAAGCAAGGCGATTTGGAATATTCCTATCCTAACCGCAAATCCATTTCCCCTAAGATTTAAGATCTTGCTCTACTCAATCTTATATGCAATCTAGAATTCCCTCTCCCGTGTTCAATCCTAGATCCGTAGATAGTATTCAATTGGTGATCAAGCAATCAAATAATTAAGCTCAAGATTGAATAAATAAACCAATATGATAAAATAATAAAAACAATTCAAACTTCAAACTACAATGTTTATGTAGCACCCAAAACTCTAGAACTAATAAACTATGAAATTAAAGGAAGAGAAGAGAAGAAAAACTAGGTAGAAGCCTCCTCCAAGCGTGGTGTGTGTTCCCCCACGTGAATTTTCCTTCAAAATATGTTCGATCCCCTCCAAAATAGGGATAAGACCCGTTTTATACGAGTTGAAATCATGTAGGACCGAAATAATCTTGTCCCGAACAAAAAAGGAAAAATTCGGCAACACAGCATCCAGGCCAGCGCCTAGCGCTGGACCTGGCACTGAAAACAATAGTTTCTCACGTTTTCTTTAGCTTCAATTGGTTTTGCCTTACTTTCCTTGAGTTAAAACTTTGTTGTCTCCACTTTGAGGGGGACAAAGATCAAAGGGTGTCCCCCCTTATTATATTCATTTAATTTTCTTTCACATTTTATTCAATTTTGCTCCAAATCTCTTGATTTTCACACCGCATTATTCCTACACATTTAAAATATAATATTAAGCACAAAACAATATAACTAATACTCAAATGATTATTAGAAGGTACTATAGTGTGAGATAACAATGGGTAAATATATGGGTCGAGTAAGCATTAAAATCACTCTTAATAAATTAAGCCTAGAAACACCACCACGTCGGTTGATACTGACCATTAGGACCTATAGCAACTCAAGTTATCAGATATACACTTCCTCATTATCGTGCAAGATATACAAGTCACAAACAAACAACAAACTTCTAACCTCCTAACCTCAGAGATGGAATCTAACTTATCGAATTTAAGCTCGCTCACCTACTCTGTCAAAGAAGCTAATAACATCATCTATCTATCATGAAACAAGTGCTCTCACAAGAATAAATAGTCCATACACTCAAATCAAAGAATGAATATAATTTAAGGACTTAGCATCAAAGAACAGCTCTCGCACTCACAAATGAATTCACATGCATGCACAAAGAACCATAGGCTTGCCCATTATGTACATCTCTACTAATTAAGTATGCTCGAATAGAATCAAATAGGACTTTAACGGGTTGTAATGTTGGCTAAGGGACGAGTAGGAGAACTATATAATAGTGACTTATACTTCCCTAAGCACATTGCACTTTTAGACTTCATCACCTATTATTTTCTACTCTTCACTTTTGTCACGACCAAAAACCTACTAAGGTCGTGATGGCGCCGGACACCACCGCCAGGCAAGCCAATTATTAAATGGTTAAGTTAAATTTCCTGTTTTAACATTTTTGAAATCATTATCTTTGACTTATTGCGAAATAACTAAACAAAATCCATTAAGAAAATACGATGGTTTAAATATTCCATTTTACAAATAAATCTCAAAGACATCCAATAACCTAGTGTCACAAGTACATGAGCAATTTTTAAGAATTTATACAATCATCACAAAGCCTGTCTGAAATACAAATTGGACAATGAAATTTAAAATAATGTAATACAGTACGAGGGAGACTCTGTCAGCTGCGGATCACCTCTGGATGATGCAACTCGCCTAAGTCTCCAAATCCACCACATTGCTATGAAAGTACGTGTGCAATGAAAATGCACAACAAGTGTAGCATGAGTACAAAATAATGTGAACTCAGTAAGTCGCCCGCCTAACCTCAGAGAGGTAGTGACGAGAGGTCGAACTAGACACTCACTAGGGTCCAACAATTAATTTAACAACATAAGATGAACACGGTAGGCATGTAAAGGTAGTAAAGCAGCAAATATATATGGCACTGAAATCCAAGTAAATACTGGAAGTAAACAAACAATTACCACTTTCTCATTTTTCCCCCAAATATCTAAAATAAACAATTTCCTCTTTGTTTCCCCCAAATATCTTAAATCAACAATTACTTCTTTATTTTCCCCCAAATATCTTATCACTTCAAAAACCATGAAAACATCTAACAATTTAGCATGCGCATACAGGATAAGGACAACAGGCCTGAGCCATCATAATAATCATCTATGTGCACTGCCGAGGGTCGAAAGGCCCGAACCATAATATTTTTTTCAATCTCGTTGTGGCGTACGACCAGCTCCCATGAGAGTGGGGGAAATAACACTCCGCTCGCGGAATGTAAATTTCGAAGCGGTCACATGTAGTCAGGCATAATCAACAGTCCACCCCAACTACGTCGGGAAAACAAATACTCAAGTAAGTGAAAGATTTCTTTTTAAAACCCACAAAATAGTATTTAAATCCTTTTTCGAAATTCAATTGCCAAGTTTTTATAATGTTTAATAATATAACCTTATCCGAAAATACAATTGCCCGCGAAGGAAATCAATTCTCTTTTTAGATGATTAAGAAAATAAACTCTAGTCTTATTTAATATTCAATTACTATTTCGATTATATTAGCAGTCTGATATTACATGCAAGATCACAGGTACAACAGGTAAGGCATGCTAGTGGGTCCTAGACTACCCGGACATGGCAAAATAGTAGCTACGCACGGACTCCCATCACCTCGTGTGTAGTTAGCCCCCGCAGATAGTAACACATACTTAATTTTTCTCCTAGGGGGACAATTCCCCCACACAAGGTAACAAAGGAGACTTACCCCGCTCCGAAGTCCCATAACCGGCTTCCAAGCCCTTCTGATGACTCCCATGGATGCACAACACCCCAAAACTACCACATAACGGGCAAAACAATGAAAATTCATCCTAATACTCACAACAAATTCAAATTATATACTCTCCTAACTCCGCTCGGTGAATTGACCAAAATTCCCTCAGGCCCACATGCCCGGAATCCGAAATTTCTCGAAGATATATTCTACACATAGAGTTACTAGTTCAAATATACAATTTACTCTACATTCCATGCTCAAATTCGTGGAAAAAAATCAAAATTACCATTTCTAGGTCTTCTTCTACATTTTCCAATTTTTTCCACAATTATCATGTATAATTTCATGCAAGAACCTTGTATTTAACTTAGACACATGAAGGAGTTACTTACCTTGAGATTCCTGACGAAAACCCTCTCTTGAAGCTCCTCCAAAATCGTCCACACCAAGAGAAAAATGAAGAAATGGCCAACAAATCTCGGTTTTAAAACATTCTGCCGGCCATTTTTCGCACCTGCGATTCTGCAGGTGCGACCAAACCTTCGCATCTGCGGCTTTCCTCAGCTCAAGCAAACTTAGCACCTGCGCCCCATAACCCACATCTACGATTTCGCAGGTGCTGAAATATCATCGCACCAGTGCTCCAAGCCAGACCATCACTTCTTCGCACCTGTAGTGCCATAGCCGCACCTGTGGCCAAAGCCTCGCAGGTGCGGTCACACCAGATGACAGCAAATTCCAGCCTTCTTTAAACTCTCTACTTCATCTGTTAACCACCCAGAATCCACCTGAGTCCCCCGGGACCCGTCCAATTATACCAATTTGTTCCAAAAGATAATGCGGACTTGCTCGAGTCCTCAAATCACATCAAACAACATCAAAACTACGAATCACACCGAAATCCCAACTTTATGAACTTAGAAATTTCCAACTTCTACATCTGATGCCGAAACCTTTCAAATCACGTCCGATTGACCCCAAATTTTGCACATAAGTCATATACGACATTACAGACCTTCTCCAACTTCCGGAATCGCATTCCGACCCCGATATGAAAATTTCCACTTCCGGATGAATTTCTTCAAAACCTTCAAATTTCTATCTTTAGCCAAATGACTTCAAAATGACCTCCAGACATCCCAATTCACTTCCGATCGCGGTCCCAACTCCAGAATCACCAGAAGAAGCTATTCACAGACTCAGAATCCCAAACGGACACCAACATCACTGAAATGCGCTTCAAGCCAAACTTAGGAAATTCCTTCAAAAAAGTCTGACTTCCACAATATACGCCGAAACGCTCCCGGATTATCCAAAACCCGATCCGGACATACGCCCAAGTCTGAAATCATCATACGAACCTGTTGGAACCTTCAAATCCTGATTCGAAGGTCATTTACTCAAAATTCCAATCTTATTTGATTCTTCCAACTTAAGGCTTCCGAATTGAGAATTTTCTTTCCAAATCAACTCTAAACTTTCCGAAGTTCAATTCCGACCACACCTACAAGTCATAATACCTGAAATGGAGCTGCTCACGACTTCAAACCGATGAACGAAGCGCTAGATCTCAAAATGACCGGTCGGGTCATTACATTCTCCCCCTACTTAAACAGACGTTCGTCCTCCAACGTGCTAAGGATTGTTCTAGAGTTATCTGAAATCACTGATTAACATCTCGAGCACCTGGTCGTGCTACCACAACCTAGTTGAGTACATTAGCTTGATCAAATCTGAAGCTTTCGTCTTTTATCCATATAATAAGCTCAGAACCTAGTTCCAATACCTGAAACTTCTCTGCCAGGCCTAGTTCCAATATATAAACATCGTATCAACTACCACACGACATACCAGAACATGACTGCATACCTTTGCTTAATTAGCACCATGCACCGCAAGATTTATCATCTAACCACAATGACGTTCCATGAACCTTAATAGCCAAAATTCCACGAATCTGATGCTCGCAATGCACCTCATGATATATATACATACATCTTGCTATAATGCTGATGATACCACCACAACGAAGGAGATATGTAGAAATTCATACCCAACTTCAAAGTTAACAAATCATTGAATATCTCATCTTGACTAGAATCATCGCCTCATTATGAACCTGAACAATGGTATTTGTTCTTTAATATACACTTCACATAACCTTATCGCATTGATCCCTGATTCAAAAATCTCGTCTCACCCAGTATGAACTGCTCAAACAACAAATCACCCCAAACATGACCAACAGCCTCACATGATACCACCTCATGCCAATAGGCCATAACTCGAACATGATAATAAGAAACAACTCAGGAAGGGACTATTTAACTCACGCAACTAATACGAACTTTTCTCAGAAAATAGGAAGTAGAAATTAAGAAAAATAAATATAGCAACCTTACTCATCATCACACTATTGCGGCGTGCAACCCGACCCAAATAACATACTCGTGGCGACGTGCAACCTGATCCACACATAAAATTTACATAAGAAGATATATACGGAGCTGATTTGCTCACTATTACAAATTATTGATTATCGATCATAAGCACGCTAAGTGCATAATACCATCCTGGGGAGAATGATAAAGTCGTATGCTACAAAACTCAAGCACAACTGAGGTGCGATATATATATACACACTCTGGATCTCAAGAGCTATCCTGCTCACATAACATCCATACTACGCGGGACCTCAGCACATAGGAAATTATCAACCCGTTTCACAGCTCACACGACATAATCATAATGTTACCTGAATTTGATGAAGACGGGACAACACCTGATATCCCAACACCCCTCCTTGAGGAGCGCTATACTGTAATGAACATATCTGCCTCACATGAAGCCCATAATCATATTTAAATCCATCCACAAACATCGAGTTTACCCTGCTCTCACCAAACTAAGCTAATAGCTTTACTTGGGTCCACATTAACCCACTGTCTCTCATAATACACGAGAACAACCATCATCACTGGGACAAACACCCCATAATCCACAATCAACTCAACTGAACGCTCTCCAGGCATAAATTCTCAAATAAACAATATTGCACTTCTTATACTTAATCCAAATCTTCAATCCATCAAGTGACTACATGTCACACTTATACAATCTTTTCGCGGTCATGCTTCCACGACCTTCCACACAAGGAAACAAGTCTGCCCATCCATAACACCGACCACACTAAGGCTGCAAAACACATCAAGAACCCATGACCAGGGTACAAAGCCTCTTTCACCGAATATCGATCTCAGGTGACACTGAAGATAACACCAGCTTACTCTGATCTTTCAAATCCCTTATTCTTGCTCATCCGAGCTCATGACATCCTTGTCGACACCGAATCGCAATCTCGATTCTCACTCCCAGTTACATACTGCTTACCGCACCTAACATGCCAATATGAGGTAGCGCAAGAATTCCATCAGAACTTCTGAACCACCAATAGGGTGAACACTTCATCATATAGAAACCTTTTACTTAACTCAATTCAAGAGTACCATCTCAACACACGAGTGAATTCCCACAATCACCCAACATGCAAATCCTTAAGTAGTAGTCTACACCACCATAACCCTTCCGGGATCCGCCTACACCTGACATGCCATAGCACTCAAATGCACCCATATGACATCCATTACGACGGCCGACAAGACCCACACATCGGCACAAACCACATGCATAACTTAATCACATCGAAGGAACTGATCACTGCCGTACATGTGCCATTTCAACCATGGCTAATCAATTTATCTTCTTTTAATCATCTTCAATTGCCTTAGGAATAATAGCAACTTCCTTCAACTCATATAAAACTCAACCCTCACTCATCCCGAGTGACCTTGATGCACGAGACTATGCTGCCTAAATCTCGCAACCCGTATCATACCGTCCTGATAACCTTTCTAAAATCTGGATTTATTTCTCTCACTGCTCCAATACTATCCGGCATTCTGAAACATATCATAGAACATTCCAATCATCTTCATTTTTCTAAGAAATTACTCTGCAAAAGCTCGATTCTCGATCATACTGCTGCCTGAAACCCTTAAACATCACGTTCTTAACTTTTGAACTCACTCGGACTGCTATTGAGAGTCACCCACTCTGACTGGCCCCGAATAAAATCAACTCCAAGGCTCTTCTAGAACATGAACACCCTTTTCCTTGAAGCACGTGACTGAGTCACTACCCTGACAACTCACCTATGCCTTAAGCAAAATTCTGAATCTTCCAAAGCCTAACCCTGGCCCGACAGGGCCAACTTTTTCACATATTCATCAAATCCCACGCACAATCACCATTTTACTCGTTTCCCTTAGCTGTGATAACTTGCCAACACGCCGACAATTCGCAACCCTATGATAACACAATCCTGCAACCCAACTGCAGATGGTGGGACTCCCCCACTTAGCCCAAAGCTACTCCTTGCACCACTCTAAACCCTACTGAGATCATTTCTCCTTTGATAACACGATCTTGCTCAACGAATCCGTCCAATTCTTCAAAATTCTCTTGCTAGCACTCCCTAAATACTCAAATTCTCTAGCATCATTCACACATTCTACCTCCTACCGAATAGCCACTAGAACCCCTCACAGAGACCTGCCAACCATGCCACCGCCAACCTATTCACAAGAGATAACCCACCTGTCGAAATCACCAACTGACGCCTTCCAGTGATGTCGTACTGTACACCCTCTACAACATCAATATCCCATCCTAAGCATGTTCCTATTCACCAACTTTACTTGTCCGTCCGCTCCTCATGGACATCCATTAAATGTGCGACAATATCTTCAAATTCCAAGCTATGCTGCCGCTTCCCCACTTTGCGAATGCTCGACTTCCGCTTCTTACACCTGGCCTCCTAGAAATGGAACCACCGCCTAGCCTCACTTCAGGATCATTCTCTGTAGCTCTCAAACCAGCAGATCACCATGACTTCAAGCTCTCCGAAGATCATCTTTCTCTAGCTGCCTTCATTATCAACACTTATCCGGTACTGAACCACCGCGCCTCACGGTCTCTGCAAACCCCATTCTTAAATACTTCTTCTCAATACTCTGACCCCACACAACCGAAGAAAACATAGTACCGACAAACTTAACACATTCCATTCGATCAAGGACGCGATAACACATCACAAGTGATACCCCACCTTACTTGAAAACACCAACTCTTACTACTTTATCAACTCCAACCGGACCATTCATAATCCAAATGCCTTTCCTCTGCCGGAACTAAATACTGAAATCTCAAAATCACACTCTGAGAAGACCTCCCTTAAAACCATTCATCACCCCCAACATACGGGCAAGCATTCCATCATCATATCGACATTGCGCGATAACCAATCGCAAGCATCATCACTACCTGAGCATAGCTTTAAGGCTCTCAGAAACACAATTACTAAGCTGAAACAACATATTATTCTTTTGCAGGGCCATAACAACATCCCCAACCAATTACACTTGGAAACATCTCGAATTACATCCGTAGCACCATTTCAATTCCTCAAATTTCCTGATTCATAGCAAGCGCTTCGCGACGCGTAAGATTGAGTAGGAATGAACATAGGCATAAGCCTCAAAGGAATCAAATCGCACGATGAGGAATCAAGAAGGTAAATGCTCCTAACAGCCCTGTAGCCTCTCGAAGCTAAGTACAGATGTCTCTGTACCGATCCGCAAGACTATACAAGACTTGCTCATGACTCGTGAGACCTAAGGGAACCTAGAGCTCTGATACCATGTTGTCACGACCCAAAATCTACAAAGGTTGTGATGGCGCCGGACACCACCGTCAGGCAAGCCAATTATTAAATGGTTAAGTTAAATTTCTTGTTTTAACATTTTTGAAATCATTATCTTTGACTTATTGCGAAATAACTAAACAAAATCCATTAAGAAAATACGATGGTTTAAATATTACATTTTAACAAATATATCCCAAAAACATCCCAGAACTCGGTTTCACAAGTACATGAGCAATTTCTAAGAATATATACAATCATCACAAATCCTGTCTGAAATACAAATTGGACAATGAAATTTAAAATAATGTAATACCACGAGGGAGACTTTGTCAGCTGCAAATCGCCTCCGGATGATGCAGCTCGCCTAAGTCTCCAAATCCGCCACATTTCTATGAAAGCACCTGTGCAATAAAAATGCACAGAGAGTAGCCTGAGTACAAAAACAACGTGTACTCAGTAAGTCGCCCGCCTAACCTCAAAGAGATAGTGACGAGAGGTCGAATTACAATTAATTTAACAGCATAAGATGAACGCGGTAGGCATGTAAAGGTAGTAAAGCAGCAAATATATATGGCACTGAAATCCAAGTAAATACTGGAAGTAAAAAAACAGTTACCACTTTCTCATTTTTTCCCCAAATATCTTAAATAAACAATTTCCTCTTTGTTTTTTCACAAATATCTTAAATTAACAATTACTTTTTTATTTTCCCCCAAATATCTTATCACTTAAAAAACCATGAAAACATCTAACAATTTAGCATGCGCATACGACATAAGGAAAACCGGCCTGGGCCATCATAATAATCATCTATGTGCATTGTCGAGGGTCGAAAGGCCCCAACCATAATATTTCTTTCAATCTCGTCATGGCGTACGGCCCGCTCCCATGAGAGTGGGGGAAATAACACTCCGCTCGTGGAATATAAATTGCGAAGCTGTCACATGCAGTCAGGCATAATCAACAGTCCACCCCGACTACGTCGGGAAAACAAATACTCAAGTAAGTGATAAATTTCTCTTTTAAAAACCACAAAATAATATTTAAATCCTTTTTCGAAATTTACTTGCCAAGTTTTTATAATGTTTAATAATATAACCTTATCCGGAAATACAATTGCTCACGAAGGAAATCAATTCTCTTTTTAGATGATTAAGAAAATAAACTCTAGTCTTCTTTAGAAATTCAATTACTATTTTGATTATATTAGCCGTCTGATATTACAAGCAAGATCACAGGTACAACAGGTAAGGCATGCTAGTAGGTCCTAGACTACCCGGACATGGTATAATAGTAGCTACGCACGGTCTCCCGTCACCTCGTGCGTAGATAGCCCCCCCCCACCCCCCAGATAGTAACACATACTTAATTAGTTCACCTAGGGGGACAATTCCCCCTCACAAGGTTAGAAAGGAGACTTACCTCGCTCTGAAGTCCCATAACCGGCTTCTAAGCCCTTCCGACGACTCCCATGGATGCACAACGCCCCAAAACTACCACATTACGGGCAAAGCAATGAAATTCATCCTAATACTCACAACAAATTCAAATTATATACTCTCCTAACTCCGCTCGGTGAGTTGACCAAAATGCCCTCAAGCCCACGTGCCCGGAATCCGAAATTTCTCAAAGATATATTCTACACATAGCTTTGCTAGTTCAAATATACAATTTACTCTACATTCCATGCTCAAATTCGTGGCTAAAAATCAAAATTACCATTTCTAGGTTTTCTTCAATATTTTCCAAATTTTTCCACATTTTCATGTATAATTTCATGCAATAACCTTGTATTTAGTTTAGAAACATGAAGGAGTTATTTACCTTGTGATTCCTGACGAAAACCCTCTCTTGAAGCTCCTCCAAATCGTCCACACTAAGAGAAAAATGAATAAATGGCCAACAAATCTCGGTTTTAAAACATTCTTCCCAGGCCATTTTTCGCACCTGCGATCCAATACTCGCACCTGCGATTTCGCAGGTGTGACCAAACCTCTGCACCTGCGGCTTTCCTCAGCTCAAGCCAACTTCACACCTGCGCTCCATAACCCACATCTACGATTTTGCAGGTGCGGAAACATCATCGCACCTGCGCTCCAAACCAGACCATCACTTCTTGGCACCTGCGGCCAAAGCCTTGCAGGTGCGGTCACACCAGATGACAGCAAATTCTAGCCTTCTTCAAACTCTCAACTTGATCCGTTAACCACCCGGAATCCAACCGAGGCCCCCGGGACCCCGTCCAATTATACTAATCTGTTCCAAAACATAATGCGGACTTGCTCGAGGCCTCAAATCACATCAAACAACATCGAAACCACAAATTTCACCCAAATCCCAACTTTATGAACTTAGGAATTTCCAACTTCTACATTTGTTGTCGAAACCTATCAAACCACGTCCGATTGACCCCAAATTTTGCACACAAGTCATATTCGACATTACGGACTTGCTCTAACTTCTGGAATCGCATTCCGACCCCGATATCAAAATTTCCACTTCCGGTCGGATTTCTTCAAAACCTTCAAATTTCTATCTTTAGTCAAATGACTTTAAAATGACCTCCGGACATCCGAATTCACTTCCGATCGCGCTCCCAACTCCAGAATCACCATACGAAGCTATTCCCAAACTCGGAATCCCAAACAGACACCAACATCACTGAAATGCGCTTCAAACCAAACTTAGGAAATTCCTTCAAAAATGCTGACTTCCACAATATACGCTGAAACGCTCCCAAGGTTATCCAAAACCCGATCCGGACATACGCCCAAGTCCAAAATGATCATACGAACCTGCTGGAACCTTCAAATCCTGATTCGGAGGTCGTTTACTCAAAATTCCAATCTTAGTTGATTCTTCCAACTTAAGGCTTTCGAATTTAGAATTTTCTTTCCAAATCAACTCTAAACTTTCCGAAGTTCAGTTCCGACCACACCTACAAGTCATAATACCTTAAATGGAGCTGCTCACGACTTTAAACCTCTGAACGACGCGCTAGAGCTCCAAACGACCTGTCGGGTCGTTACAACTTTATTTTTCAGTCCTCTCTTCATGAATTGTTTCACAAGTATTTCCCTCATGTCAAGAAGGTTTCATTTTTTTAAAAGAAATTTTTTTCTCTTTTATTTTCATGTCACGTTCTTTTCAAAAGGCTTTTTCATCACTTTTCAACTATCATTGGTCATCATTTTCATTTAATCACCCCTTTCTTCAATTTATCAATTAATATCACGATCTAAGCAACAGTGCTCAAGGAAGCAGGGTGCAAAAACTAGGGATTCAACAAAAGGATCAAGGCAAAAATACGGTTTCCAAACAAAAGGCTACAGGCTCAAAGGGCTAACTAGTGGTACAATATCTGAAAAGGCTAAAATTCACAAGACATATCAAAGAAATCCTATTATCATCTTCTAAATAGAGCAATACTTTTATTTCGCTTCAATAACATGCAGGGCAAGTTGTAGACTAAGATGCAAAATATGGAATATATATATAAGAAATTCTCACCACACATGGCACAAATATCAATCAAAATGGATCAATTCTACTCTCAGACAGACAGGATCATAGCAAACAACAAAATAAGAATAAGCTATATACAGAGTCCCAACCATGAGCCTAGGTGTCAGAAAGTCTGCTATTTTATTCATTACTCAAGTACTTAAAGGAAAGTACTACTCAAGCTCAAACCTAAATATGCTAGTATCAAACAAGTCACATATAGTTTTTCTTCTCCCTCTTTTTCTACTCCTAAAAAAAATCTAATCCTAAAAATATAAAAATTTACCCAGTTCAAGTTACATCCCTTGGAAAAGAACTCATGCAAAAAAGAAAAACCAAGGGCAAGAAAGTTGTCCAAGAGATCTATCGTCAGGAAAAGTACAAATTTTATGAATTTTTTTTCTCAATTTTTTTTTTTTTAATTTTTTTTTTTTTTGACAAAAATCACTACACTAGAAAGAATACTACAATTAAGCTAGAATAACATAGAAAATCACTCAGATAATCTCCTCACCCCACACTTAAAACTGTGCAATGTCGTCAATGCACCCTATAAATAACAAGAAGGTAAAAGAGACTTCATGGTAAGCCAAAGGCCGATGAATTAGCAGCTCACGAGATACTCAGACTTCTCCCAGGTATGATTCTTTGTGCGGGTACCTTACACTCAGTTTCAACCACCTGCTCACTTTTGCACATTCCTATTTGCTTTGACTCCATGCTCCTACTCCTACAAAACACAAAAATAACATTACTAAAAAATAACACAATTAAAAAAAAAGGAAAAAATTAAATTGGGTTTCCTCCCAACAAGCGCTTAATTTAACGTCGCGGCACGACGCCATCACTTCACCACTTTTCCATCCACTTTGAGGATATGAATTGCGCCCCCAATTTGGCATCAATTTTTCTGTCACGTTCCTGGGCTGGTGGTGTAAAAATAATTGAACCAAAAAATAGATATCACATATTGCACTTCTTGGCCCTTAAGTGAGGGATGTCATTTTGTCTCCTTGGCATCACAAATTTCAGAATATAAGGGCCTTGTTCTTCATCTATGCATCTCTCCAAAGGCTTGATCTCCATGTTTCCATCCAAACATAATGTAGAAAAATGATTAGAATGAGGACCAACACGCCCCAACTCCAAAACTGTATTATTTTTGACATCCTTAATAATATTAACTTCCTCATCTTCAACATCATCCACAACAACATGGTCTAATAATTGGTATTCTTGTTTTAGCTCCTTAATTTGGCCAAGAAGATCTTTTTCAACTTCAAACAACTCATCACTAAATTGTTGGGCGTTACACACATCAATCTTTGCACTCAATTGAGCCTCCAAGTTGCGAATAGAACTGCCAAATTGGTCGATCTCTTGTCCCATTTCGGCTCTTCCTTCTATAAAGTGTTGTATCCCATTTGTAATTTTCTCACAGAAACCTCCATATTCCTCTAATAATTTCATGTTCATATCAAGAATGCGAACATCATGTTCAACATCGTCCAATCCGTTACTCCTTTCAAACTCACAAGAATTATTAGAATCAACATAAGAAGGTATTGGAGTAGGATAACAACACTTAGGACAATTATTTCAATTACCGCCACAAATAGTACAGGATTGAGATGTTGTACACAACTCGGTATTAGGAATATTTTTACAATATTTCCACTAGTGGGGTCCTTTACAATATGGAAAAGTGTTGCAGCCAAACGCACACGCAAGTATACGTAGTCGTCAAGTAATAAAGTGACTAAAAGTCGGATGTCGAACCCACGTGGACTTATGATTAACTATTAACTAAATTAGACTATCATTATATAAACAAGAATAAAAACCTAATAATATTTGATTCTAAAATAATTAAAATGAATAAAACAAATAGTGAACTCTGAACAAGGGAAAAGCATATTTTTATGATATCAATGTAATGAAAACGATCTAGTGTTATGGGCTATCTAATAATCGTATTGTATTCTTCGATTGAATTAACTGATTAATTTATCTGGTTTATTGGTTAACAGGGTTAATATTGCTCATAAGAATTTGTCGAGTTCTTACTCGCCTATTCAAGCTAACCTAACGCCTATATGTCTATGGAGTTAGAATCAACAAGAACACATTTATAATTCCAATAAATTAACCAAGCAAGGCAATAAGGTATACGTCTATCCTAACCGTGAATCCGTTCCCCGATGCCCAGGTTCAAGAACTTGCTTTACTCAATCCTATATGCAATCTAGAATTCCCATTTTCGAGTTCAACTCTAGATTCGTAGATAGTATTCAATTGGTGACCAAGCAATCAAATAATTAAGCGCAAGATTGAATAAATAAACCAATGCGATAAACTAAGAAATCAAAATCAATATTCGAATAACAATATTCGTCAAAGAACCACAACCCTAGAGCGTGAGTTTAGCTCCACATAGACATGGTAGCAAAACAACAAATCATACAAAGAAACATAAAAACTACAATGTTTGATGGAAGAAAGATGGAAGTTGATGAATTCCGGCCTCCACGGCGGCTCTGTGCTTGTGTATTCCTCTCAAAAACGTCTTCCCCTCTCAAAATCTCCTTCCTCTCCTCAAAATTGAGTTTAGAATTACTTTTATACGTGTTGGGTAGGTCTAGGGTCGTGTTAATCGAGTCCCGAACAAAGTAGGATAAATTCCCATCATTGGCGCCGTGAGTAGCGTCGGGCACCCACCAGGGCGGTGTGTTGAAAATCCATTCTGCCTCCAGCGCCACAGGTGGTGCCCAGCCTTGCCGGTGGCGCCCAAAAATTGATTTCTCCCGTTTTCTGCGTTTCGGCTCTAATTTTCTGTGTTTCGTCCCCAATTGCTTCCAAATCATTCCTACACATAAAAACACTACAAATCAATACGAATAATCACAATTAACATCTAAAACTCACGAAACAAAAGTAAAATATAAGGCGATATACATGAAAATATATATACTTTAAGCTAAACATCAACACCCCACACTTAGACTCTTGCTCGTCCTCGAGCAATGGGACAAAATACTACCCTCCAACACGTGATTAACACTATGAAATAGGACTTCCCAATTAATTCAATCAACACCCTACCATTTGAATATAATCGATATTGACAATTAAGCATGAACACACAATTTTCACATTCTTCCCTCTTTTAAATAGCCCAAGGATACTCAATATTATTCAAGGAACTCAAACAACTCAAGCAACACCTCCACAACCACCTTACCTCAAAAGATGACTCGTTACCACTAAGCATCCTAAACTCACACACTCACCCAACACAAGAAAGAATACAACATCACCAATCTTTCATGAGACCAAGTGCCCTCACCACAAGCAAAAGAGTGAATATTAAGGTAGTCCACACATTCAAATATGTGATTGAACATAAATTAAGGACATCACACAATTGAACAAATTCACTAACTTTTACAAAGAATTCATGTGCATCTCGTGGTCGTACCATAAGCTTGCCCGTAGTGTACATCTCTACTAATCTAAGCTAGCCAAATCTTGGATCAATTAGGACTTTAAGTGTCACGACCCCAAATCCTAATCGGCTGTGATGGCGCTTATCGTGAAACTAGGCTAGCCGACCACCGCATGTTCGCAATTTCTTTTGAAACTCCCGTTCAAATTTCAAGCATTTCATAAAAATATACAAAAAATTTCTTCATACAATAGGCCAATATGATACAATACTACCATCCCCAAAACCCGGAGCCAACATGTCATGAGCATCTAGAGAAATAAGCTAAAATAAACTATTATGATATAAAACCTTCGAATCAAAGCAAAATACAACAAGAAGGGAAAACAGAGATGTTGAGGACGCTGAACAGCTACCTCTAAGTCTCGCAAATCCGACTCCGCGCAGAATAACTAGCTAAAGCTCGATGTCTGCACCTGAACCTGCACACAGAGGTGCATGGAGTAATGTGAGTACACCAACTCAGTAGTAATGAAAATAAATCAGGTCTGAGCAGCAAGAAACACATAAAATCAATGCCATCAAATCACAAGAGGCACAACCTTACTCTCCAACAGTATAACATAGATATATGAAATCGTCATGTCTTAAAACCAACATCAGAAAAACCCTTTAAAAATGTATATTTTTTTTTCAACAATTTCAACCGAAAGGTTTAGTATAAAAATGAAATGAATCATATGGAGGCCCCCCGGGAAACAATATATTTCATAAGCTTAGCGAGAAAGTAGTAAAGTCATAAGCAGCCCCTTTGCCAAAACATGAATCATAATCAGCCCCTCGGGCATGCCTCACAGTCACTCAGAATTAGTCCCTCAGCACCTCACAGTCACTCATGCCTCCCAATCGCTCGTCACTCGGCACTCGGCACTTGGCACTCGGCACTCGGTAGGTACCTATGCTCACTGGGGGTGTGTACAGACTCCGACTTCGGAAGGGCTCATTCAGCCCAAGCGCTAATAAACAAGCCAAATAATGGCATCAATCACTCCTAGGCTCTCGGCCTGTCTCATATCATAAATATCCTCACAACGTTAGCCCTCGGCCTCACTCAGTCAGACACTCTCAACATGCCACTCGGGCCATAAATAAAATGGGGTTCTCGACCCAAATAGTTTTTCATTTCAAGAAATCGCAATATCATCAAATAGGAGTGTTAACAATTTCACAAGAAAGACTGAGTGTAAAATCATATTTTCGAAGTAGTGAGAATATTAGTAAAATAGCCCCTAAGGGCTTAAAACAGATCGGCACTAGGCCCCAAACATGGCTTACAGCCCGAATATTTCACAATTCTTTAGAGCATAATTTAACACAAGGTTTTGAGTAAATATGCAACTCATTAGTTGCCGCGGAGAGGACCTAGTCCAATCCAAAAGTCAGTACGCGCCACATACTCGTCATCCGACATGTGCGCCTTTCAAATATTAGTGAGAAATATGTAGTACGGGGTTCCATACCCTCAGGACAAGATTTATAACCATTAAGAATTATGAACTTCCTTCCAGAACCGAACCGTGACCTTGCATAAGAAAATCTCAACTCCACCCAACATACCGCACACGCCATGCCAACCTAGGAAAAATACGGGAACTCTATGGTCCCTTCCGAGCCACAAGCAACTACGTACCCAACTAGCCAAGAACTTCCAATTGATCCCATTTATAAACAAACTCACTACACGCCATAATAAAATATGCACCTTTAACCGCGGTAGAAACCATCCGGAACTATCCGAAATCCCATTTGCACAACACCAAACCATCAGGACTGAACTCTTCTAACTCAACCAAACTACGCATGCCACCAAAAATCCAAGAGCATTGCTAAGGTACACCCGAAAAACTCATCACCTTATGAACACCCAAAGAACTAATTGTATCCCTTACCATGCCGATCTGACCTACTACCAAGTTTCCCTATTTACCCAAGTTCCTTCTGACTTACCTTCAAATTGATACTTCTTCCTACCGTAACACCACAAATTTGCAACCCCGACTCACCACACGCGACCCAATCACAAAACCATACCGTCTAAGGCTCATAAGCGACTGAATACTCCCTCAATCATCCCCAAATGCACCACATTAGGAAACTTACCCCGAAGAGACTTCCTGCGAATCTAAAGCCATTACCTTCAACTTCCTGATACCGATATGTAGAATACCACAATTCTTGACATCCTCTTACATAAATCTCAATCACACTTATCAATTACATAGAATCAACCTGACCCGTTTGCACACTGACATACTAGGAAAGTAATCCACTCACTTGAAGCCACAAGCAAATTCATACATTGCACACACTTACTCCTTTTACAATTTCCACTAACTCATTCAATAGAACCCAATTACCCAACAGAGTACATTACAACCTATATCGAAGAAATTTCCCTTACTCGTGACATTCCCAGACCCCATACTTGCATGTCATAAGTGATTTACCAATATACCTCGAACTGAAACCAATACCGCACATAATCATGTAATCAACTTATCAATAACGAACTCCCCCACTTGGCTCAAGCCAAGGATCAAGACAAACAAGACTATGCCCACACATTATCACTGCCACCATGCTGTGGTGGGATTCAACTAAATCCTCCATAAGATTATATAACCCAAACCATCTAACACTCAAATCAATTACCAATCTCGCATCCACCATCTCCTCACGCCAACTTCCACAAGCGATCTAAACTCCAATCACAACATATATCTTTTACTGGTAAAAGAGAACTTATTACAGAACTATATAGGGACCACACGCCCTGGGACAACCCGCAGGAGATACCCCTGATCTCTTAGCCTCAATTTCTATCTCTCCATACACTTCTGAAGACCAGAACTATCACGCAATCACTACACCTTCCTGCATTTGAACACAACCAACGCCTACCCTCTAGGTGCCATGATACGCGGTAAAAAAAACCTGAAGCTGATGGCAGAACTAACACTGAAGCGGTGGTCACAGAAATCTCAAGCTTCTGGGAGCTCTACCCACACATGTTTGACCACATGGATACCCTCACTAGACATCGCGTGTCCCAAGAATGCTACTGAACCGAGCCAAAAGTCACACTCGGAGAATTGGCATAGAGTCTTTCCTCCCTGAATCCTTATAATGCCATCCTCAGATACTGAGTATGCTACTCCCGGCTACGCAAATATGCCAGGACGCCATCAAAGAATACAATAAGAAGGAGTGCTAATAGGGCTGGAATACACCGTCAATCAAATACATGAACGTTACTGGGGCAAATGATCAACTCAAAGACATCATCAGGGACTCATAACCTAATAGAAAAATACACTTCACTCCACAACTACACAACATGAGAGTTCTTCCAACATACTCACAACTCAAGGCCGTATACCAAATCGAGACAGAAATCGAACACTCAATAAATCTAGCCACATTTCCAGCCAACCCTTTTGTCAAAAATCACATTCTGAACACATCTAACCATCAAATCACACCCACCACATAGGCATCTTACTCACCAATTCTTATCAATAAGAACACAAACGAACATACAAGTCCCCAATTACATGTGCCCACATAACGAAAATCTCAGCAATCAAGCCACAGAATGAATTCGGCCTCAAGTACTCCAGACTGGCCCATTACCAACATGACAAAATCACATCTTATCCATGGAAGCCACAAGCCGCCGATGCACAACTGATACCAGGCGCTCTCGTGCGCGCTCGAATACATGGAAGGAATTCAAGAGTTACGCTCTTGGCTGAATACAATGGATTCGCACGACAAGAATTTTAAAAATTTGAGATTTTCCTAAGGGTTCTGCAGCCTCTCGAAGATAAATACAAACGTCTCCATACCGATCCGCAAGACTCCACTAAACCTGGTCATGAACGGTGAGTCCTATGTAACCTAGCGCTCTGATACCAAACTGTCACGACCCCAAATCCTAACCAGTCGTGACGCCTATCGTGAAACTAGGCTAGCCGACCACCGTATGTTCGCAATTTCTTTTGAAAATCCTATTCAAGTTTCAAATATTTCATAAAAATATACAGAAAATTTCTTAATACAATAGGCCAATATGATACAATACTGCCATCCCCAAAACCCGGAGCCAACATGTCATGAGCATCTAGATAAATAAGCTAAAATAAACTATTATGATACAAAACCTTTGAATCAAAGTTAAATACAACAAGAAGGGAAAACAGAGATGTTGCGGACGCTGAACAGCTACCTCTAAGTCCCGCAAATCCGACTCCGCGCAGAATAACTAGCTAAAGCTCGATGTCTGCACCTGAACCTGCACACAGAGGTGCATGGAGTAATGTGAGTACACCAACTCAGTAGTAATGAAAACAAATTAGTTCTGAGCAGCAAGAAACACATAAA
The DNA here is from genome assembly GCA_005239525.1 of Nicotiana knightiana. NCBI lineage: Eukaryota > Viridiplantae > Streptophyta > Magnoliopsida > Solanales > Solanaceae > Nicotiana > Nicotiana knightiana. The sequence continues at coordinate 61,407 of ML375047.1, forward strand.
ATCAATGCCATCAAATCACAAGAGGCACAACCTTACTCTCCAACAGTATAACATAGATATATGAAATCGTCATGTCTTAAAACCAACTTCAGAAAAACCCTTTAAAAATGTATATTTTTTTTCAACAACTTCAACCAAAGGGTTTAGTATAAAAATTAAATGAATCATATGGAGGCCCCTCGGGCAAAAATATATTTCATAAGCTCAGCGTGAAAGTAGTAAAGTCATAAGCAGCCCCTTGGGAAAAAACATGAATCATAATCAGCCCCTCGAGCATGCCTCACAGTCACTCAGAATCAGTCCCTCAACACCTCACAGCCACTCATGCCTTCCAATCGCTTGTCACTCAACACTCGGCACTCGGCACCAGGCAATCGGTAATCGGCACTCGATAGGTACCTGCGCTCACTGGGGGTGTGTACAGACTCCGACTTCGTAGGGGCTCCTTCAGCCCAAGCGCTAATAAACAAGCCAAATCATGGCATCAATCACTCTTAGGCTCTCGGCCTGTCTCATATCATAAATATCCTCACAACATTGGCCCTCGGCCTCACTCAGACAGACACTCTCAACATGCCACTCGGGCCATAAACAAAACGGGGTTCTCGACCCAAATAGTTTTTCATTTCAAGCAATCGCAATATCATCAAATAGGAGTGTCAACAATTTCACAAGAAAGATTGAGTGTAAAATCATAGTTTCGAAGTAGTGAGAATATCAGTAAAATAGCCCCCAAGGGGTTAAAACAGATCGGCACTAGGCCCTAAACATGGCTTACAGCCCGAATATTTCACAATTATTTAGAACATATTTTAACACAAGGTTTTGAGTAAATATGCAACTCATTAGTTGCCGCGGAGAGGACCTAGTCCAATCCAAAAGTAAGTACGCGCCACATACTCGTCATCCGACATGTGCGCCTTTCAAAAATTAGTGAGAAATATGTAATCCGGGGTTCCATACACTCAAGACAAGATTTATAACCATTACTTACCTCCACCGGGCCACAACACTAGTCCGAAATACTCTTACCCCTCAAATTGGCTCCCGATTTCTCCGAATCTAGCCAAAATCAGTTCAACATCATTAATATATACTCAAGGACCCAATCGAAAATTATCAAATTATACAAGAATCTCGAAATTCGGCCAAATTCGAGCCTCGGGACCACACCTCAGAATCCGATAAAATTTAAATCACAAGAACCCTTATCCTCCCACGAGACCGTACATACCAAGAACACCAAAATCGGACCACAATTTCCCACTAAAATTGCCAAAAGAAATTCCCAACTCTTTCCTCCCATTTTCCAAACTTTTCCTACTTTATATCCTTCAAATACAAGCCTAATCCGAATTAAAATAGTATAGAAACGATGCTGATAACCCGAGAACTTACCTTCACTGAAGAACCACGAATCCCCTCTTCAATTTGCCTTCAAAAGAGCTCATCCCACATGAAAAAATGGTGAAATGAAATGAATTCCAAGGATGCCTCTTATATACTGTTTCTACAGCATTTCCGCACCTACGGACACTTGGTCGCACCTGCGGACCCGCACCTACGGTCCCAGGTGCGCACCTGCGGAATCCCACTTAACGGACCAATATCGCACCTTCGGCTTCGCAGGTGCGGCCAAAACTTCACACCTGCAGAAATTCCCTTGCCTAGTCTTTTTCGCACCTATGCCTGGCCCATCACACCTGCGGCTTCCCGACCGCAGGTGCGGTCAACACCAGAACTTCCACACCAGCAGCTATTGCTGCCAATTTCCAAGTCCAAAAATCCCGCCAACCATCCGAAATCAATCTTGAGCCCCTCGGGACCCCAACCAAACATACCAACACACCCCATATCATTATTCCAACTTATTCGAGCCTTCGAAACACCAAAAACAACACGAAAACACCAAAATTACATCAAATTCAAGCCTATGAACTTTGAAACTTCCAAATTTCGCCAACTACGCCGAAACCAACCAAAACACCTCCGATTGACATGAAATTTTGCACACATACTCAAAATGACATTACGGACATGTTCCAACTTCCGGAATCCCATTCCGACTCTGATAGCCTATTTTCCATTGCCGACCGGCAATCGCCAAAAACTAATTTTCGCCAATTCAAGCCTAATTTTACACCGGACATCACAAAAATATTCTGAACACACTCCTAAGTCCCAAATCACCTAACGTAGTTATCCAAGACATAAAATCCGCATTCCGAGGTTGTTTACCAATAAGTCAATTCTCAGTTGACTTTCTCAACTATTAGGCTACCTTGAGAGACTAATTCCTAAATTCTCATCATGACCACTCTGAACCCGAACCAACCGACCCAAAACACATAGATGAAGCTGAACCACATAAAATGAAGCAGAAACGGGGGAAACAGGGATAAGTTCTCGGAACGACCGGCCGGGTCGTTGCATTAAGGTTGTAATGTAGGCTAAGGGACGGGTAGGATATATTTAGGAATAGTGACTAACCCTCCTAAGCACTTTAATACACTACACTCGAAAATCAAGCTCAATTTCTTCTCAATTCATACACTTGCCATACATCATATATAACATATCCCTCTTCTCCATTAAGCACCTCTATAGTTTCACTAGTATTAATGAGAATGTTTAGGAGAAGTGTGTCTTTCTACATTATTTGAACTTTTATTTGCTTCTTTTTTCATTTCTTTTTTTTTTCTTCACACACTCCGTAATATGAAGTTCATAAGCTAGTGAACTTTTTTCACTATTTTAGTGCACCTTACGGGACCTTCTATGGTTCCACTCAAACACCACCCCACACTTAGTGCTTTCTTACTTATTTTAGCGCTCATTTCGCAATTAAAGTGCTTTAAGAGGTAAAAGGATCAAAACAATGTAAATTAAGAACAAAAGGATATAGGCTTGTAATGTGGTTGTCAAAGAAACGGTCTATAGGCTCAAAAGGGCTAGCAACGGGAAAATTTTTAATGTCAGTGACAAGCACTTTTATGATCAAGAAATAAATGCCTACGTCATCTCCTAGACTAGCATAACTTAATGATTTCGCGTTGATAACACACAGGGCAAGTTCTAGACTACATAGTATAGCACAAAATATCAATAATCCTTACACACACATGGCACTTGACTCACTCAAGACGGTTCTGTGTGACTCTCAAGACAAGCAAGCATAACAAGTTGAGAATTTTTAAGCAACAATGCACTAGGTAGCATACAAATCAATCAACTGAGAAAGAGGCGTCAAAGAGTAGGCTACTTAATTTACTTGCGTATGACAATTCAAATAATATAGGCAGGAAGACAGAGTGTATGCCATAACTTAACTAGCCAACACCAACCATGTCAATAGGTATCTTAGAGCACCTCAATTTTCTTCCTTAACTTACTCCTAAAAAAATAAAAATAAAAACTAACTAGAATACCCGATTCGAGCTACACCCTTGGAAAAGAACCGGTGTCGAAAGAAAAACCAAGGGATACTACCTAACTACCTAAAAAAAAAGTATATTTGGTATTTTACTCGGACTTTAATCCCTCGAGAAAATTGTCCATCAGATCCATCGTCGGGAAAAGTCTGAATTTTTCAAAGTTTTTTTCTTTTTTTTAATTATAAAATTAATCACCTAAAATACTACACTATGATAAAAAAAAAGAACTACGAAACTGCAAAAAAAAAAAAACTAAGAAATCAACATACTAATATAATACTATTAATGACCTAAAGGAATTTCCCACCCCACACTTAAAAGAGTGCAGTGTCCCCAATGCACAAATAAAGCAAAAAATAACGAGGGTGGACAAGAAAATCTCTGAAAGGCCAAAGACAGAAGCACCAGCAGCTCACGGGATACTCAGACTTCTTCCAAGGATGGTCCTTTGTGCTGGCACCCCACACTTATTTCCAACCATCTAGCTCGCTTTTGCACTCCTCCATTGGCTTTGTTTCCTATGCTCATAATCCTACAAAACAAAACAACACTATAAAACTAATAAAAATAATATAATAAACAAAATTAAAAGAAAGCAGTAAAGCTGGGTTGCATCCCAATAAGCGCCTAATTGAACGTCACGGCACGACATGAACCACTTTCTGCCTCCACTTCGGACTTATGAATTGTATCCCTAACTTTACATCAAGTCTGTGGCTATGCTCCTTTGGTGGGGATACAAAAATAAATAGGCCAAGTAATAAATTTTCACTCTATACTTCTCGGCCTTTATATGAGGAATGTAATTTTTTCTCTCTGGCACGACAAATCCAAGAATGTAAGCAGTCTGTTCCTCTTCCATTGGCTCCTCCAAAGGCTTATATTACTCGATTTCCATGTCATCATCCATACACAATGTCGAGAAATATTTAGAATGAGGACCAACACGCCCCGACTTTAGAATTGTATTACTATTTATATCCTCATATTTACATGCACTAGAGTCTTCAAATATAACATTATCTACTCCCTCATATGACTCTGCTACACTCTTCCCAACATTGACATCCTTAAGAATAATATGGTCTAATGATTGGTATTCTCGTTTTAGCTCCTCAATTTAGTCTAGAAGATTTTTTTCAACTTCACACAACTCATCATTAAATTGTTGGGCGTTACACGCATCAACCTTTGGACTCAAATCTACATCTAAGTTACGCACAGTCAAGCCAAACCTATCAATTTCTTGTGCAAGTTCAACTCTCTCCTTAGACCAGTAATTCACCTATTTTGTTAGAAGATAACGTCGTTCCTCGTATTCCCTTAATCGTGAATATTAATCCCAATACCAACCCTTACTCCCATATTCAAATTTAGACCTCCCAGAGTTCAGTTTATGACAAGCCCAAAAAGACGGGCCATAAAAGTCTTCCGTCAACCACGCATCTTCATCAATAACCTTACCTCCGGATATTTCATCCCAAGATGTCATGTTGAGAGAACGAGAAACACATTAAGAGAAAGATCAAAATTGTTTGAAAAATAAAAATATTTACAAAACGAGAAAAGAAAAAAAAATCAAAAATTGTAAAGATAAAATTAAAAGTCTAATATAGAAAAATAGTTAATTTCTAAGTCCCCGGCAACGGCGCCAAAAACTTGTTGCGGCCAAACGCACACGAAAGTATACGCAGTCGTCAAGTAATAAAATGACTAAAAGTCGGATGTCGAACTCACGCGGACTTGTGATTAACTATTAACTAAATTAGTCTATCATTATCTAAACAAGAATTAAACCTAATAATATTTGATTCTAAACTAATTAAAATAAATAAAACAAACAGTGAACTCTCAACAAGGGAAAAGCATATTTTTATGATATCAATGTAGTGAAAACAATCTAGGGTTATGGGATATCTAATAATCGTATTGTATTCTTCAATTGAATTAACTAATTAATTTATCTGGTTTATTAGTTAACAGGGTTAATATTGCTCATAAGAATCTGTCGAGTTCTTACTCTCCTATTCAAGCTAACATAACGCCTATATGTCTATGGTGTTAGAATTAACAAGAACGTATTTATAATTCCTGTAAATTAACCAAGCAAGGAAATTAGGTATATGTCTATCCTAACCGTGAATCCGTTCCCCGATGCCTAGGTTCAAGAACTTGCTTTACTCAATCCTATATGCAATCTAGAATTCCCACTTTCGAGTTCAACTCTAAATTCGTAGATAGTATTCAATTGGTGATCAAGCAATCAAATAATTAAGCGCAAGATTGAATAAATAAACCAATGCGATAAACTAAGAAATCAAAATCAATATTCGAATAAAAATATTCATGAAAGAACCACAACCATAGAGCGTGAAGTTTAGCTCCACATAGACATGGTAGCAAAACAACAAATCATACATAGAAACATGAAAACTACAAAGTTTAATGGAGGCCAGATGGAACTTGACGAATTCCGGCATCCACGGCGGCTCTGTGCTTGTGTATTCCTCTCAAAAATGTCCTCCCCTCTCAAAATCCCCTTCCTCTCCTCAAAATTGAGTTTAGACTTGCTCTTATACGTGTTGGGTAGGTCTAGGTTCGAGTTAACCGAGTCCCGAGCAAAGTAGGAGAAATTCTCGTCATTGGCGCCCTAAGTAGCATCGGGTGCCCACCAAGGCGCTGTGTTGAAAATACTTTCTTCCTCCAGCGCCACAGGTGGCTCCCAGCCCTGCCTATGGCGCCCAAAAATTGATTTCTCCCATTTGTGCGTTTCAGATCTAATTTTGTGTGTTTCGTCCCCAATTTCTTCCAAATCATTCCTACACATCAAAACTCTACAAATCAATACAAATCTTCACAATTAACATCTAAAACTCACGAAACAAAAGTAAAATATGAGGCGATATACATGAAAATATATATACTTTAAGTTAAACATCAACACCCCACACTTAGACTCTTGCTCGTCCTCGAGAAATGGGACAAAATACTACCCTCCAACATGTGATTAACACTATGAAAGGGGACTTCACAATTAATTCAATCAACACACTACCTTTTGAATATAATCGATATTGACAATTAAACATGAACACACAATTTTCACATTCTACCCGCTTTTAAATAGCCCAAGTATACTCAATATTAATCAAGGAACTCAAACCACTCAAGCAACCCCTCCACAACTACCTTACCTCAAAAGATGACTCGTTACCACTAAGCATCCTCAACTCACACACTCACCCAACACAAGAAAGAATACAACATCACCAATCCGTCATGAGACCAAGTGCCCTCACCACAGCAAAAGAGCGAATATCAAGGTAGTCCACACATTCAAATATGTCATTGAACATAAATTAAGGACATCACACAATTGAACAAAATTCACTAACTATCACAAAGAATTCATGTGCATCCCGTGGTCGTACCATAAGCTTGCCTGTAGTGTACAACTCTACTAATCTAAGCTAGCCAAATCTAGGATAAATTAGGACTTTAAGGTTGTAATGTAGGCTAAGGGACGGGTAGTATATATTTAGGAATAGTGACTAATCCTCTTAAGCACTTTAATACACTACACTCGAAAATGAAGCTCAATTTCTTCTCAATTAATACACTTGCCATACATCATATATAACATAGCCATCTTCTCCATTAAGCACCTCTATAGTTTCACTAGCATGAATGAGAATGATTAGGAGATGTGTGTCTTTCTACATTATTTGAACGTTTATTTGCTTTTATTCATTTTTTTTTTCTTCACACACTCCATACTATGAAGTTCATAAGCTAGTGAACGTTTTTCACAATTTTAGTGCACCTTACGGGCCCTTCCATGGTTCCACTCAAAATCCACCCCACACTTAGTCATTTCTTACTTCTTTTAGCGCTCATCTCACAAGTAAAGTTCTTTAAGAGCTAAAAGGATTAAAACAATGTAAATTAAGAACAAAAGGATATAGGCTTGTAATGTGGTTGTCAAAGAAACGGTCTATAGGCTCAAAAGGGCTAGCAACGGGAAAATTTTTAATGTCAGTGACAAGCACTTTTATGATCAAGAAAGAAATGCCTACGTCATCTCCTAGACTAGCATAACTTAATGATTTCGCATTGATAACACACAGGGAAAGTTCTAGACTACACAGTATAGCACAAAATATCAATAATCCTTACACACACATGGCACTTGACTCACTCAAGACAGTTCTGTGTGACTCTCAAGTCAAGCAAGCATAACAAGTTGAGAATTTTTAAGCAACAAGGCACTATGTAGCATACAAGTCAATCAACTGAGAAAGAGGCGTCAAAGAGTAGGCTACTTAATTTACTTGGGCATTACAATTCAACTCATATATGCAGGAAGACAGAGCATATGCCATAACTTAACTAGCTAACACCAACCATGTCAATAGGTATCTTAGAACACCTCAATTTTCTTCCTTAACTTACTCCTAAAAAAATAAAAATAAAAACTAACTAGAATAACCAGTTCGAGCTACACCCTTGGAAAAGAACCGGTGTCGGAAAAAAAACCATACTACCTAACTACCTAAAAAATAAAAGAAAATCTTTTTGGTATTTTACTCGGACTTTAATCCCTCAAGAAAATTGTCCATCAGATCCATTGTCGGGAAAAGTCTGTTTTTTCAATTTTTTTTTCTTTTTTATTTTAATTATAAAATTAATCACCTAAAATACTACACTATGATAAAAAAAAGAACTATGAAACTGAAACAACAAAAAAAAACTAAGAAATCAACATACTAATATAAAACTATTAATGACCTAAAGGAATTTCTCACCCCACACTTAAAAGAGTGCAGTGTCCCCAATGCACAAATAAAGCAAAAAATAACGAGGGTGGACAAGAAACTCCTTGATAGGCCAAAGGCCGAAGCACCAACAGCTCACGGGATACTCAGACTTCTCCCAAGGATGGTCCTTTGTGCGGGCACCCCACACTTATTTCCAACCATCTAGCTCACTTTTGCACTCTTCCATTTGCTTTGTTTCCTATGCTCATAATCCTACAAAACAAAACAACACTATAAAACTAATAAAAATAATATAATAAACAAAATTAAAAGAAAGCAGTAAAGTTGGGTTGCCTCCCAACAAACGCCTAATTTAACGTCACGGCACGATGTGAATTACTTTCTGCCTCCACTTCGAACTTATGAATTGTACCCCTAACATGACATCAAGTCTGTGGCTATGCTCCTTTGGTGGGGATACAAAAATAAATAGGCCAAGTAATAAATTTTTCACTCTATACTTCTCGGCCTTTATATGAGGAATGTAATTTTTCTCTCTGGCACGACAAATCCAAGAATGTAAGAAGATTGTTCCTCTTCCATTGACTCCTCCACAGGCTCAGATGACTCGATTTCCATATCATCATCCAAACACAATGTCGAGAAATGTTTAGAATGAGGACCAACACGCCCCGACTTTAGAATTGTATTACTATTTATATCCTCATATTTACATGCACTAGAGTCTTCAAATATAACATTATCTACTCCCTCATATTACTCTGCTACACTCTTCCCAACATTGACATCCTCAAGAATAATATGGTCTAATGATTGGTATTCTCGCTTTAGCTCCTCAATTTGGTCTAGAAGATTTTTTTCAACTTCACACAACTCATCATTAAATTGTTGGGCGTTACACGCATCAACCTTTGCACTCAAATCTACATCTAAGTTACGCACAGTCAAGCCAAACCTATCAATTTATTGTGCAAGTTCAACTCTCTCCTTAGACCGGTCATTCACCAATTTTGTTAGAAGATAACGTCGTTCCTCGTATTCCCTTAATCGTGAATATTCTTCCCAATACCAACCCTTACTCCCATATTCAAATTCAGACCTCCCAGAGTTCAGGTTATGACAAGCCCAAAACTACGGGCCATAAAAGTCTTCTGTCAATCACGCGTCTTCATCAATAACCTTACCTCTGGATATTTCATCCCCAGATGTCATGTTGAGAGAACGAGAAACACACTAAAAGAAAGATCAAAATTGTTTGAAAAATAAAAATATTTACAAAACAGAAAAGAAAAAAAAATCAAAACTTGTAAAGATAAAAGTAAAAGTGTAATATAGAAAAATAGTTAATTTCTAAGTCCACGACAACGGCTCCAAAAACTTGTTGCGGCCAAACGCACACGCAAGTATACGCAGTCGTCAAGTAATAAACTGACTATAAGTCGGATGCCGAACCCACGAGGACTTGTGATTAACTATTAACTAAATTAGACTATCATTATCTAAACGAGAATTAAACTTAATAATATTTGATTCTAAACTAATTAAAATAAAGAAAACAAATAGTGAACTCTAAATCAATGTAATGAAAATGATCTAGGGTTATGGGCTATCTAATAATCGTATTGTATTCTTCAATTGAATTAACTAATTAATTTATTTGGTTTATTGGTTAACAGGGTTAATATTGCTCATAAGAATCTGGCGAGATCTTACTCGCATATTCAAGCTAACCTAACACCTATATGTCTATGGAGTTAGAATCAACAAGAACGCATTTATAATTCTTGTAAATTAACCAAGAAAGGCAATTAGGTATATGTCTATCCTAACCGCGAATCCGTTCCCCGATGCCCAGGTTCAAGAACTTGCTTTACTCAATCCTATATGCAATCTAGAATTCCCACTTTCGAAATCAACTATAAATTCGTAGATAGTATTCAATTGGTAATCAAGCAATTAAATAATTAAGCGCAAGATTGAATAAATAAACCAATGCGATAAAAAGAAATCAAAATCAATATTCGAATAACAATATTCATGAAAGAACCACAACCCTAGAGCGTGAAGTTTAGCTCCACATAGACATGGTAGCAAAACAACAAATCATACAAAGAAACATAAAAACTACAAAGTTTGATGGAAAAAAGATGGAACTTGATGAATTACGGCCTCCACGGCGGCTCTGTGCTTGTGTATTCCTCTCAAAAACGTCCTCCCCTCTCAAAATCCCATTCCTCTCCTCAAAATTGAGTTTAGACTTGCTTTTATACGTGTTGGGTAGGTCTAGGGTCGAATTAACCGAGTCCCAAACAAAGTAGGAGAAATTCCCGTCATTGGCGCCCTGAGTAGCGCCGGGCGCCCACCAGGGCGCTGTGTTGAAAATCCATTCTGCCTTCAGCGCCACAGGTGGCGCCCAGCCCTGCCTGTGGCACCCAAAAATTGATTTCTCCCGTTTAGTGTGTTTCGGCTCTAATTTTGTGCATTTCGTCCCCAATTGCTTCCAAATCATTTCTACACATAAAAACACTACAAATAAATACAAATCATCACAATTAACATCTAAAACTCACGAAACAAAAGTAAAATATGAGGCGATATACATGAAAATATATATACTTTAAGCTAAACATCAACAAGGATCAGAAAAATAATAATACTTACTATCCCACCACTGTTCGTTCAAAGATGCCATATAAAAAAAATATAATACTAAATACACTAAACTAAAATTAAAAACTTAAATAGATAAAAGTAAAAATCGAATCTAGTTAAACAGTTAATTTCTAAGTCCCCGGCAACGGCCCAAAACTTGTTGCTCCCAAACGCACACGCAAGTATACATGGTCGACAAGTAATATAGGATTGTAAGTCCAGATATCGTACCCACGGGGACTTGTGATTAACTATCAACTAAATTAAACCAAACAATTAATCTATTCAAGCGAATTTTTCTAAAGTATGATTAAATTACTACAACTAATCTAGCGTAGCAAACTAAGAAATTAAAGAAACAAGCTGGCGAAATTTAAGAGACGAATTCAAGAAGAGCCGATATTCTAGAGCTATGGGTTAGCTAAAAATCCCGTTGAGTCTTCCACTTAAATTATCTAATTAATTTATCTGGTTTATTAGTTAACAGGGTTAATATTACTCGTATCCTTCTCCCGAAGTACTACTCGTCTATTCAAGCTAACCTAATGCCTATATCCCTATGAAATTAGGATTAATAAAAACGCATTAATAATTTCCGTATTATAAGCAAGAAAGGAGATTAAGTATATTCCTATCGTAACCGCAAATCCACTCCCCCTAAGAGTTAAGATCTTGTTCTACTCAATCTTATATGCAATCTAGAATTCCCTCTCCCGAGTTCAATCCTAGATTCATAGATAGTATTAAATTGGTGATCAAGCAATCAAATAATTAAGCGCAAGATTGAATAAATAAACCAATATGATAAAATAATAAAAACAATTCAAAATTCAAACTACAACGTTCATGTAGCACATAAAAATCTAGAACTAATAAACTATGAAATTAAAGGAAGAGAAGAGAAGAAAAACTAGGTAGAAGCCTCCTTCAAGCGTGGTGTGTCTTCCCCCCACATGAATTTTCCTTCAAAATATGTTAGATCCCCTCCAAATTAGGTTTAGGACCCATTTTATACGAGTTGAAATCGTGTACGGCTGAAATAATCTTGTCCTGAACAAAAAAGGAAAAATCCGGCAACACAGTGTTCAGGCCAGCGCCTAACGCTAGATCTGGCGCTGAAAACAGTAGCTTCTCACGTTTTCTTTAGCTTCAATTGCTTTTGCCTTACTTTCCTTGAATTAAAATTTTGTTGTCTCCACGTTGGGGGGACAAAGATCAAAAGGTGTCCCCCTCTTATTATATTCATTTAATTTTCTTTCTTTTTCTTCCGCGTTTTATTCAGTTTTTCTCCAAATCTCTTTATCTTCACACCGCATTATTCCTACATAGTTAAAATATAATATTAAGCACAAAACAATATAACTAATACTCAAATGACGATTAAAAAGTACTATAATGTGAGATAACAATGGGTAAATATATGCATTTTTTACCAAACATCAATGTCATCCACGTACACCTCTATTTCCTTGTGTATCATGTCGTGGAAAATAGTTGTCACATCTCTCATGTAAGTGGCTCCAGCATTCTTCAGACCAAACGGCATCATTTTATAGCAATACACTCCCCATGGTGTGATAAAGGCTATCTTTTCGGCATCCTCTTCACCTATCCAGATCTGATGATACCCCGCGAAGCAATCTACAAAAGATTGGAGTTCATACTTGGCATATTTGTCGATCAGTGTGTGTATATTGGGCAACGGGAAATCATATTTTGGACTCGCTCTATTTAAGTCTCGATAATCAACATACTTTCTGATTTCCCATCTTTCTTTGGGACTGGCACAATGTTTGCCAACCAAGTCGGGTACTCAACTACACTGAGAACCTTGGCTTTGATTTGCTTAGTGACTTCCTCTTTTATTTTCAAATTCATATCTGGCTTGAATTTTCTGAGTTTATATTTTACAGGTGGACACATGGGATCGATAGGTAGCTTGTGAGCCACTATGGATGTGCTCAAACAGTCATATCATTGTAGGGCCATGCAAAAATATCTTCATACTCTTTCAAGAACTGGATGTATTCTTCCTTCTCTAACGGTTATAGATGAATGCTTACATGTGTTTCCTTGACTATTTCAGAATCTCCTAAGTTAACTGTCTCAGTCTTGTCCAAATTAGACTTAGTCTTGTTTTCAAAGCTTGTCACTTCTCTGACTATTTCCTCATGTATTATATCATCTTTCAGATCCTCTGAATCACTATCCTTATGTTGCGTTGTCTCATTACACGTCATAGTCGTAGGTTCATCGGGATAAGTAATAATAACGCTTGTAGAGAGTAAATGTAAAGAATAATAATAAATACTAAAAATACCAATGCATTAAATAAATCTTGAAAACATCAAACAAGTACGGCTCGATGACTTGAGCGATTATTTTAAAACAAAATACGTTCAAACAAAATACTGAAACTGTTTTAGATGCTCATAAAATTGCTTTAAAAATAAGTGATGCTAATTGCCAGGCTACCCAGGAACTCGACGGGCCCTAGATAGTGCTGCAGTCCAGTTCTTGAGAACATCTCCTTTCTCCACAGTCTGAATAGTAAAGTATTCCTCCTCCTCCTCCTCAACTATCGCACTGCAATCCTGGTAATCTTGCCAAGTGTATTCATACCCAAGCCTAAAAGTTTTACCATGACGCTTTAACTGTATCGGTTTGGTTATCCCTGTAGATTCTTGTCGAGACCCTTGCCAGGCTCATACCCTATCCATAAAAATATGCTTTCTATGTTGCTGCTCCACCATTTGTGTTTTTCAATTGCGTTGACGTGCTCAATGCGATGATATGTTTCTCCACCCAACCTCCTTTTGTTCTCGATGATTGGAACAGTCTGATTGGTATAAATGGGATTAATCCCGTCTCCATGGATGATCACCTCCTGATGGTTCCATTCAAACTTCATAGCCTGATGTAGAGTAGAAGCTCCGACCCCAGAGACATGTATCCAGGGTTTCCCCAACAATATATTGTAGGTAGAAGATATATTCAGCACTTGAAACTCGACATCAAACTAGGTTGGGCCCATCTGTAGGCTGAGGTTGACCTCCCCGATTGTGGCCCTTTGAGATCCATCAAACGCCTTCACATTCATACTCCCTGCCCGTATCTCGTGCAGGCCTTTACCCAGCATCTTCAGAGTAGTTAGTTGACATATGTTAAGACTCGAGCCCCCATCTATCAGGACTCTGGCGATGAATTTGTCCTCAAATTGCACTATGATATGTAGTGCCCTGTTGTGACTTAGTCCTTCCGGTGGTAGCTCGTCTTCATGAAAAGTGATTTTGTGGCTTTCCAATACCTGCCCCACCATGTTAACCATTTCCCCACTGGTGATGATGGTGGGTACATAGGCTTCATTCAGCACCTTCATCAGGGCATTCCTATGTATATCAGAATTTTGTAGCAGTGATAAAATGGATATATGAGTAGGAGTTTTGTTCAGATGGTCAACCATAGAGTATTCTCTCGCTTGCACCTTTCTCCAAAGGTCGTCCAGGCTGGTCTCAATGACAGACGGCTTAGATGCAGCTTCTTTTCTTGTTCCTCCCAACTGCTCGGGTGTATAAACCCTACCGGTTCTAGTCATTCCTTGTGCTTCACATGTTTCTTCCATTTTCGCTTTTCCTTTCCTTGTTGCTTCTGCAACATAATCCCATGGTATGGCATTAGACTTATAATATGGCGTAGGTGTTACCATTACGGTGAAGGGTGTGGTCACCTCGACTTCAAACACCGTTGGTGTGTCTACCTCAACTTCAACTGTTGCCTGGGTTGGAATACAATGGGCGTGAGGGTGACTGGTGATGTTTTAGGATCATGCCCCTCTCGAATAAGTCCAATTGACCCTTCCAGATCCTATTCTTCATCGGTCTATATCACATTTACTCCCTCACCTCTATGATATGGGAAAGGATTGTTACGAACATTAGGTGTAGTCTTCTTTGCCTGTATAACTTTGGTGTCAAATAATTTCTGAATCTTGCCCTTCAAGGTGCGACATTCATTAATAGTATGACCCTTCATGAATTAGTGATAGGCACATGTATTGTTTTGGTTAACCCACTGAGAAGAGTTTTCCATAGCAACAGTGGGAATGGGGATGACATAACTGGCAGCCTTCAGTCTCTCCAAGAGTTTGTCTATGGGTTCAGAAATCAGAGTGTATTATCTAGGTGGTCTGCGGTCAAAATTTGGTCTTGGTTTTTGGTAATTTTGGCGGGCTGGTGGTGTTGATTGGTAATATGCGGGTTAGGTTTTATAAGTGTGGTAGGTGGCGGCAGGTTGTAGTATTTGGGTGGTGAAGGCTTGGATGTGGGTGGAGGCGTTTGGTATGTGAGAGGAGACTTCGGACCCTGGGCTACCATTGCTGCACCCACTTCATTCTTCTTGGAGATACCTCCTGACTGCAAAGCTTTATTTGTGGCTTGGAGTGCTTCAAAATTTGTCACCATTATACTTTTGATCCCTTCTTCTATTCTTTCTCCCAGCTTGATGATGTCAGAAAATTTATGATTTTCAATAAACATCTATCTTTCATGGTATTGCGGATCTTGAGCTCTGATGAAGAACTTATTCATCTGTTCTTCTTCAAGTGTTAGCCTTACTTTTGCAGCTTCAGACCTCCATCGAGTAGCATACTCGCGGAAGGTTTTTGTTGGTTCCTTCTTGAGATTTTGAATGTAGAAAATGTCTGGTACGTTTTCTGTGTTGAACCTGAATCGATCCATGAAATCTAATGCCATGCGCACCCAATTAACCCACTTCTTTGGGTTCTAACTGATGTACCAAGACAAAGCATCTCCAGTGAGGCTCCTCATGAACAGCTTCATACGAATTGGTTCATCTTTGCCAACCCCTACAAGTTTGTCTCAATATGTTTTTAGATGCACTTCGGATCACCAATTCCATCAAATATTTCGCACTTGGGAGGTTAGTAACCCTCTGGCAGTTCAACATCTGGTTGAATGCACAAGTTCTCATAATTAAAACCCTCAATGCCCTTGCCACCTTCGACACTCTGAACTCTGTCAGTGAGATTCTTGAGTTCTTTCGCGATGTTCTTGATGAGCAGGTCCTTCTCGATAGGTTCTGGTATATATACGGTTTGCTGTGTATGGGGTAAAGTTTCCACATATATGGGATTGCTTTGGTGGACTCCAGAAATCTGGGATAATAGTGGTCATTTGTTGAGTTTTGGGGATCAGGAGTAGGCTGCGGTGCATTTTGTAGAGTGTTGTAAGTGGTGTTTACAGGTATTGACTTGGATGGTGATGGTGTTGTGGAGGAGTAGGTACCGGGGGAGGTTTATGGTTCTGAGGAGGTGTGGAGTATTGATGCGGTGCGGGAGGTTTTGGCGGTGGATTTTCGTTTTGTATGTTTTGGGGAGGTATCGGGTTTTGAGCGTTTGTGTTTTGTCGGCTGATATCATGGACATTTAGGGTGAGGGAAAGGTTTGCCAAGTTCCGGACCTGCTCAAGTTCTCCTTGTAGCTCCAGTATTTTCTGTTCCAGGCGTAGGACCAATTCATTTTGTGTTGGAGTACTTCGACCATCCGAAGTTTTAACATTATCTAAATTGTCCTTTCTGATACCACTTAAATCATCCATCTTTCCTTTCCATTTGCTTCTGTCTTTAGGATCACTTGGTGGAGGAGAAGGTGGAGGACCTCTGGATCTAGTGTGATATGCGGATGATGCCAGTATGCACGAACCAACTTTGGGGAATGGGAATAATAAAAAAATAAAAAAAAAGGTAACCAAGTCAGTGAGGGATATTGAACATGCTTTGCAAGATTATGTAATAAATTCGCATCCTGATTTGGGGAGCCTCGTTGTGCCCGAGGTAGGCCTAAGCGACACATAGACTTGGAGAAAATTTATGCCAATAATTGCATCATCTCATTAATGCGAAAATGAATCAAATCCTTACTAAATCGATACTAATAAGAAAGTTACTAATGGCATTTGCCTTATTACAATCAAAATCTAAAACGAATCTAGAAAGCAGTAAAGAACATTGTTACCTAATCTACTTGGCCCCAGAAGTACCTTCCCCATGCTTGGATCTTTTAGACCCATCAATCAGGTTCCCCAGGTCGCGCATATCCAACAATAGGTAAGCCTTTGCTAGATGCCCTCCTTTATTGCCTTCCGTGTTCTGACAATCTGAGAGTCTCTTCCTCATCTTTCCCTCAAGCTCCATCAACCCTTGCTCCAATATTCCAATCTCTCTATTGACTTAGTAGCAATTTCTCTCCATTCATTGATTGCTTCCATATCCACTTTGTATTGTTCCAAATGCCTAGCTTCGGACTCGAAGACCCTTTTGTGCAACATCCTATACCTGACTTGTGCTTCTGCAGCGTCATCTATGATCCTGTTTTTCAGATTAATTCACGGCTTGACGTCTTCTGCTATGTCGTCGACCAACCATGATGGGTAGAAGTACACATGGGCGGCATGATACCTATTTGAATCGATAGTATCCTTTTCCACAATGACCTTCTGATTCCACATATGTTGTGCCTCGAACTTGAACGGATTAACGTCCCCTTTAAAATCTGCTTTGTACTGGACCATGTTGGAAACCCGAGGTATAACATGCTTTCTTCTTGTTTGTCTCATTACTCTTATGGGAGCATAAGGATAGCTACCCCTCAACCCGCTCATCACCAGATGAGTAGTCTCTCTTGACCTGATGATAAACTTACTACTAGGGAACCATTCAAACATCCAATGTACCTTCTTGTCGATCAGATTGATGAAGAAGCGCACCCAGCTCACAGCATTTCCAGGTTGTGCAAACTTGTCTGGGATGAATGTCATTGTCTTTGGGTGATGGTAAGCTATGTAATCATTTAATGGTCGTAATAGAAGTTCTTGGCAATATTCTCCCCTCTGAAAATGTTCTAATAGCCAAACTTGCAGTAAAAAATTACAACTCTCGAAGTGTCCGAACCCTTTCTTGCATCGACCTAGACCGCAGTACATTTTAGCCAAGATCATGGGGACGACAGTGTAGATTTGTTCCTCGATTCCTTCCATTAAGGTCCTGGCGACCATGGCTAGATGAGTGTGGATCCTTTTCCCTTTTCATAGGAAATATCAGCAACCCCAAGAAGCAGACAATGAACACATAAAATCGACGGCGCGTCCAGCCCAAGGAAGTAATGGAAAGTTCATCATGATGAAGCCGATATGACTTGTTGTGCCCATAACGTTCATAATGGAATTCAAATGGGATGTATGACTTATTCAAGCAAAGCATCTCATCATTTTTCTTGAAACCTAGCATTTTCAGAAAATCGCAAGGTGTGCGATTCTCTGGCACTAATAATCCTGGACTATCCTATGGCAACTTAGTGAAGCCTCCTATTTCTTCTAGGAGATGAGTCATTTCTATGTCACCAAAGCGGAAGACGACCCTTTTCTCATCCCAAAAACTTGTGGCGGCCTCAATCAATGCTCTATTTGGCCGGATGTCTAGCAAGGATGGTAAACTACCAAGAACCCTTCTCACATGCTTCTTGTTGCAAGGCGCGAGATTTTTCCACCAATCAAGTAGAATAGGTGGGATGTTTTGAACTATGACGAACCTGGGAACTTTGTGCTTCATTTTCTGCAAAACAAATAGAGTCAACCCTCTCCCCCTCCAGATTTGACTATTTGCACACTAATTATCAACATATTGGCATATTTTCTCCAAGTAATGCACATAACATGATGGTATCCATTGGATTGTGGAAATCCCATTGGACTTTGGAAAAGGCTTATCTTAGCGGGCTATCATGTTTAACAACGTTCTAACCCGTACTAGGTTTAACATGATGCATGTACATTTGTTATTGGAGTAAGGTTTCTAGAATGGCCTAGACCGATACTCTCAAGTGGACCACTTGAAAGGGAAAGGCACGGGACCGTCGACTGCACCGCTGATCGACTAGTCTACCGCAAATAAGCCTTTCTGATTTAAAAGGGTTATTTTAGAAGAGCGCGGACACTCATCAAGCGTCGCTATATTGATAATTGAAACAATTGGAGTATGATGTGGAGCATGCTTTATATGGAGATAATAACACTTTTTCAAGTATTTTCATGGTAAATATGTAAAAGCGGTAAATACAGTATTAAGGTAAACATGAAAGACATAAAAGAAAGACAAGGAAAGAAATTAGTTCATGGAATATATGAGAATGTAATAAAGCAAGCAAGTAAGTAGGGACGGGATAGGCATAATATAGCAGTCTTTAAACAAATGAAGAGAAGTTAGAGCAAATAAGGGCGAATAGGGAAAGGGGTGTACATGTTATAACAAATTTAAGCAAATAAAGGTGGAGAAGGGAAAGAATGTGCATGTAATAGCAAAATTTAACAAATAAAGATGGAAAAGGAACGTGCATTTTATAACAAAGAAAACTAATCCACATAAGCCAAGTTCATTATGGTAAGAGCCTAAGTGTAAATCCCCAGCAGAGTCGTCATGTTGTCGCGCCCCATTTTCTCGCGAAAGCGGGTTTTGACGTCATTACAACTCTTTTTAGAATGGGAGATAGAGTGCTAAAAACAGAGTCGCCAATTAACGATTATTAAGGTGCGTTAGGGCACCTATTGTGCAGATAACTCTGTTTGACTAGTCAGTGCCACCAAAGATCGGGTAAGGGCTCAAATTACCGTAAAGAGAAGGTGTTAGGCAGTCTTTGAGGTCCATAATTGTGGGTCCCGGCCGAACTTAAAATTATGTGGATTAGGCTATGTGATCAAATAAGCAAAGAGAATATAAAGGTCAAAGAATTTTATTACAATAATCTTAATACGAATATAGAGATACAACTATTCCATTTCTAATAGCAAACATTGAAAGGAAAGGGGGGCAGGGTCCTATGTTTTTTAGCCTAACGGATCACCTTCTGCAACATAAATAATATTTCACAACTCCCTTGGGGTAGGGAGTTACTCATATTATTCAGCGGGAACAAACTAGCATCTCATGCTACCCGATTACTATGTTAAAGTTGTTTACCTAAAAGTGCTCTAATTTATTTCTAAGTCGTGCCCTATGCGTGCATTACCCGTCTCATACTTATGGTCCAGGAGATTTTGGACTTCTATTTAGGTAGTTTTAGACCTTACCTACGCTGCTCAAAATGTTAAAACTAAGCTACATACAAAAACACATTGGACTTCAAATATGGGCAATTAAGGGCTCAAATTATCCTCCACACTTAAGCAACAAATGCACACAAAACAAATGTTCAGGTTAGGAAGTTCATAATTAAGAACCTTAGGCCGTATAGATATTATTTCTAGGTTACTTTGAATTAAAACATACAGACAGTTTAAGATGCAAGGTGCTGCCCATAGACAGGATTATACCGTTGTTACAAGTTGATTATTGAGATCGTAGGTTTCAAGTTATTAAACCTATAGGTACTATGCATAGGTGATCTACGCAGTAAAAGACAGTGAAATCTATTGGAGAAGAAGTCCCACAATTGCTCATGCTTTCTAACGATAGCATGCATAAACAGTAAACAGTGTTTGAGCAGTTCAACATTAACAAATTAGAGCCAGTAGTTATACACTATAGGCAGGATCTCTAACGATTAGCACTTAGATCTGATTTTATTATCATGCCTTAACCTTATAGGCATATTTTCTAGGTAATAGTGGCAAACAGAATACTAAGAATCCTACAGGCATGATTTCTAGTGAATGTGCTTATGCGAATTGAAATCAGTGACATTTATTCCTATTGGCAGATTTTCTAGTAGTACATAGCAGTGTGCATAATTGTAGCATTTTGAATTCATGTTTGCTAGCAGACAATGTGTGTGTGTGTGTGTGTGCTTACCCTAATGGCATGGTTTCCATAGTGCACCTAGTGATTGAATAGCATATATAGCATGTCAATGACTGAGTCTTATAGGCATATTGTCTACCCCTTTGTACGAAGATATTATGAATCTACCCACTCCCCATTCTTACTAACACCCCAATTGTTTATACAAAGTTATTATAGGCCCAACACTGAATAAGATTACAAATATTATACAAATAATGATAATAGGCCCACAACAGGCCTAAAGAAATACCAACAATGTTTGGGCCTTCAGCAATTCTCATGCAGCATACCCAAACTTCCAACAAGGAGTCATATTAATCAACACTACCGAGAATTAATAGAAGAACCCAAATCCAAATCATATAACCATATTGCAAAGCATTGAATCACTTAAACCAATCAGCTTAGATATCAACAGATTTAGAAAGAAGAAAGGGTTGAGTGGGGTAGTTAAAGCTTCAGAGAGTGACTAAAGACCTAAATCCCAGTGTGTCAGAGTTCATAAGGGTATCAAATGAACCCCGAGAAGTGATCACACTAGGGAGGTCAGTAGTAAGAGCCTTGGTGGTCTTAGCTTTCAGTCGGCTAAGAATGAGAAGTTCAAGATAGCATAGGTAACAAGTGAGGAAGAGCGGACAATGGTTAAGGACATAATTTGTACTTAGTTTTAGGAAACAGACATAGAAAATTTTAATATACAGAACAATTAATCAAAAGGTGAACAAGGCTTAGAAGCAGGTTCATCACTTATCAAAACAACACATAGGCAGAATCATATTGAAAGAGTTAGGGAGAAACAAGTTTGCAGGATTGGCATAGAATGTCATACACAGGTTCATGGTGCCAAACAAGTTAAAGCCTAAAAGGTCCAATTTATGCTAAGTATACAACCTAGTATCAGGCAACAAAACAACATTAGACATGGTAGGGAAGCACAGATTATGACAATTGCTAGTGAATCAAGTGAGCCAAAGACATATTGAAGGGCATATTAGCAGGGAAGAAGTCATGGTTGATAGAAAAGGGTCTCAACATAGATTAGAGCACACTACATATGCAAGATTACCATTACAGAGGTTCAGAACAGAGTGGGAAAATAAACTCATGTCAAATAGTAAATATAAGCATTCAAGTATTGTCACAATAGACTAATTAACTAAAGAAAGTACAAATTGTTCAGATGAAGCACATTCAAATAACAGAATTGACAGTTTTAGGTAGACTTAAATACTAAAGAGGTTCAAACAGGTGTAAAGGTCACACACAGAAGTAGCTCAGAACACATTGGCTAAACGGATTTAAGCGAATCTAAATTACTCAAATTAGGCATAAGCATGTTTTAGAGCTAGCAACATTATGTGAAATTAAATGCTAAAGAGACTTAAAGCTACTGTAAAGCTAGCAGAGTTGCACATAAGAGTATCCCAGAAACACAAATAGCTATGAATTTCAGAAGTGAGAACATATGCAAATCATAGAAACATAAAAAATGAAATTGCGAAAAGTGAAGTGACTTGACAGTTAACGGACAATAATAAAGAACAAAATTGCACGAGAAAACAGAATCTTAATGCGTCAAAGTTCCCAAGAGCTTCAAAGGAACCCCGGGCAATGCTCGCACAAAGAGAAGGTTGAATAACAGAAACTTAATGGCCTTGGCTTTCAGCCGACCAAAAACAGAATACAGAACAAGAGAATGAGGGAAATAGCAGAACAAAGCTCCAACTTTTAGTGAAAATATATCGATTAAAGTCTGTCTCAAAGGGGAATGGAGAGGGGTTTATATAGTGACAGAAATTGAACAAGTAAACAAGGAAAACTGTAAAATCAAACACAAATAAGGAATTAATAACATACAGAATCAATAAAAATCGGATTGGGAAAAAATAAGTAAACCCTAGTTGACAGAAATCAAAGATTGGCTGGAAACTTTGGCTAATCGGACCCATATAGCCATGGTCGTGATGTATATGGACTAAATATTGTCCAGATTCAAGTGGTTGAAGTGGAATGGCCGGACTCTGAGAGATAGTGCTTTCCATGTTTAGGCAAGTGCTAGGTGATACCATATATTTGTAGAGAATAACGAGATAACACACAAAAGGCAAGAAAATCATGGAAAAGATCCATGGTTGAGACGGATTTGGAGAGTTTTGGGAAGACTGCTAGGGTTTCTGTGGAGAGGAGAGGAGAGGATAAGAGGCGACGTCTCAGGGGTAATGGGTTTAGGGTTTCAAGTCTAGGGTAATTAAAAGGAGATGCTGATTGTGGGTCGTTGATCTCTTAAGATCAACGGCCAGGATAAAAAGGTCGGGGGCGAGTTGTTGGACTGGGTCAGGGATAAATGGTCGTTTGGATTGGGCTTAGGGGGGGTGGGCCAGATGTTTGGGTGTTTGGGCCATTGAATTGGTCTGGAATTGGCCTTGCACTGGGCTACAAATTAAATACACGAAAATTATTTTAATAATAATTTATAAAAATAATTAATAGATAATAAAATACTAATTTTGAAATAAAATGATTTAAATAATATAAACTAACATTATGAGAATATAAAAATGTGATTTTATCCCAAATAATACAAAAATATAATTATGCATAATGCATAGGTTATTAATGCAAAATTATGTAAATAGCCTAAAAATACAAAATAAAATTATCTAAAATAAATTAAAATATCATGAAGAATATACATGGGTGAAAAATAATAAATTGGCTGATTGAGTCATTACAAAATAATTTAAAGGATAATTAATAAATATTTGAATAATTTAAATGCGAGAAAAATTGATTTTAAAACTTTAAAATTATGAAAAATTATAGAAAATGCTTGCATAAATCTTGTAAATTAAATAATGATGTAAAATTATATTTTGAAAGTATATACACTTATTTGAAAAATATGAGAGCAAAATTGGGTATCAACAGAAGTACATTTTGATTTAAATTCACCTATGGGGTTAATTCCCTCAAGGTTAGAAAAGAGACTTGCCTCATCTCAAAGCATACTTTCCGGTCAAAGAATGTGCTCACACCCTCAATTTGGTGCCGAGTCAACCCAAAACTAAGAAAATAGTATACAAACTAATCAATACATACTCAAAATTTTGTATTCCAACTATTTAAGTGGTTACCCAACCCAAAATGCAAGGTTCTTAAAATTCGCCCCAGGCCCACGTGCCCGAATTTCGGAAATACTCGAAGAAAGTTGTTACCCATAACCTTGGGAACAATAATATATGATTTTTATCAAATTCCATAACCATCTTGGTGGTCAAATCCCAATTTTACCCAAAACCTAGGTTTTCATCTAAACCCTTGATTTCACTAATTTTTACATGTTAATATACCCATAATCTATGTATTTAACTTATGTTGTGTAGAATTTACTTAACTCAAAGTCCTACGTGAAAACCCTCTTCCAAAAGCTCCAAAAATCACCCAAGAGATGAAAGGAAAATGAGATAAATGGCTTATGTCGCGCATGAAATGAGTTGGGCACAAGCCTCAAATGTCGCATTTGGGACACTGGTTTCGCAAATGCGAAGGTCACAAATGCAAGAAAATCATCGCAAATGCGAACCTTGGGCTTCAGCTGTTGAGGTTGCAAATGCAACGAAAGGATCGCAAATGCAAACACTGCTGAGGTCGCAAATGCGGCTCAAGTGTCCCAAATGCGAACACCGCCCAAGTCGAGCTTCCTCGCAATTGCGAAGCTCTTCTCGCAAATACGAACTATTTCTCGCATTTGCGAGACCTACAGCACCAGTACCCACACAAGAAAATCTTATATGTTTTCCACTCCTAATACACATATGAAGCTCACCCGAGCCCTCGGGGCTCCACACCAACTACCACACAAGTCTAGTAACCTCATACAAACTCGCTCGAGCGATCAAAACATGGGAATAACATCAAAAACAATGAATCAGACACCAAAACGCATGAATTGACTCATGAATCCAAAAAATTCCAAAAAGAATTTCGCTCATCCGATTCCTATCAAATAAACTTGGAAAGACACCATATTTTGCGTGCAAGTCTTAAATGACATTACGAAACTATTCCCTATCTCTAAATTTCGTTAGGACCCCGGTATCACCAAAGCCTGCTCCAAACCAAATTTAAAGAACTTCTAAACTTTCAAAGAACTAACTTTCAATATTAGGAGGTCGCAACACTCCCGTGTCATCCAAAACCCGATCCGAGCATTACTGGTCCACATCGCACACGCAAGTATACGTGGTCGTAGCAAGTAATATAATGTTAAATCGAATGTTGAACCCACAGGGACTTGCGTAAACTACTTATTGAATCACTCTAATTGCTATTTAATCGAGCCAAAACAAAATCCAGGAATATAACTAATTTATTCTACGATTATATGAACTAATTATCAATTAACGAGAATATTGTTGTGTATTAAATAGAGACAAATATTCCAGGGTTGTGATCAATTAACCACTCGTATTGCATTCTAATTAACTCTCCCTTTCATATAATTCACTCATGGTTGCTAATTAATCGATAAACGCTCTCATAGCCTTCTCCCGAAGCACTACTCGCCTATTCTCAATAGATTAACGCCTATATTCCTATGAAATTAATCTATTAGAACGCACTAAGATTACGATGTTTAATTAAGCACGGTGACTAGGTATATTCCTATCCTAACCACAAATCCGCTCCCCTAAAGGGTTAAGATCGCACTCTCTTCAATTCTTCTCTAATCTATATACCGCTTTCCCAATCGTAACATAGATAGTATATAGAACCTAATTGCTGGCCAAACAGTTAAGAAATTAAACGCATAATTGAAGAAACAACCATATATTGAGCGAATTATAATCAATGTTAAGTTAATATTGAATAATAATATTCATGGCTAAACCACAACCCCAGAATAATGGGTGTTTAGCCACTCATACTAGAATCAAACAATTGCATGAGTTTTGTATAAATGGAAAATACTAGATTAAGATGAAGAAAACTGATAATCCCTTGCTTCCTCAATGATCTTGTGTGTATATTCTCTCCAAAAATGGCATCCTCCCCTCAAAGTTGTGTTTTTGGGTCTATTTATATGTTTGGGATAAACCCTAAACGTGTAGGAGACTTCTATTCCAACCGGTAAACACTTAAAACCTTCAAAACTCGAAATTTACCGGACCAGGGACCCCAGGCATTAATCCCCAAACTCCCAGCTAAATCCTGGGTAGGCCAGGCGTTTGGGCTCTAACGCCCCACTAACGCCTGGGTATGGCTGGCGTTTGGGCTTAAATGCCCGGCTAACGCCGGTTTATGTTAGGTTTTTGGGCTAAAACGCCCAGCTATGGCCCGTGTCACTCCTTTTCGACTCTTGAGCGTATTTTTGACATTTATACACCCTTTTAGCTCGGCTTCCATCTCCAATTCACCTACACANGCAAGTATGAACATACCAAATTTCACATTCTTTCCCTTATTTAAACATGCCCAAGTATAACACTTTAATCAATAATACCAATAACCTAATTGCAACCACCCAACCTCAAGAGTCAACTTGCAACAACTAAGCCCTCTCAATTCACGCACCTACTCAACAAGAAAGTTTATAACATTACCAATCGTTCATGAGATCATGTGCCCTTACCAACAACAAAAAAGTGAATATAACTAGTCCACACATTCAAATATACTTTTGAACATAATTTAAGGACATCACACAATTGAACAAATTCCCTCACTCTCACAAAGAATTCATATGCATCCCGTGGTCGTACCATAANAAACAAATTCCCTCACTCTCACAAAGAATTCATGTGCATCCCGTGATCGTACCATAAGCTTGCCCGTAGTGTAGATCTCCACTAATTCAAGTTAGCCAAGTCTAGGATCAATTAGGACTTTTAAGGTTGTAATGTAGGCTAAGGGACGGGTAGGATATATTTAGGAATAGTGACTTACCCTCCTAAGCACTTTAATACACTCCCTTAACAAATCAACACATATTCTTCTCAACCAATTCCTTTGCCACAATTCAAATTCAACATAGGCCTTTTTCAATTAAGCACGTCTATATTTTCACTAGCACAAATTAATAAAAACTTGAAGGTGTGTATCTTTTTGTACATACTTTCACTATCATTTCTTTCTTTCTTTCCTACACACACTCCATACATGAAAGTTCATTGGCTATTGACTTTTGAATACAATTATTAGTGCACTAACAGGTCTTTCCATGGCTCCACTCAAAAACTATTCCCCAATATACCACCTTACTTCTTTTAGCGACTAAGTACCTTAGGAGGAAAAGGTGCAAAAATCTCAATTTAAGAACAAAATAGGGGTACGGCTTGTAATGTGGGTACCAAAGAAAAGGTCTAAAGGCTCAAAGGGGCTAGCAATGGAATTTTGTAATCCTTATGTGACAAGAACATCCATGATCAAGCAAGAAAATTCCTATGTCATCCCCTAGACTAGCATAACCTACAATTTCGCTTCGATTAACACACGGGGCAAGTTCTAGACTACACAGGATAGCATAGAAAATCACTAAACCTCACTCACACATTGCACATGACTCAATCACAATGGTTTTATTCAACTCTCAAGTCAAGCAAGCACACAAAATTGAGAGAATTAAGCAATATTACACTATGTAGCATACGACTCAAACAACTAAGCTAAGACGTCACAAAATAGGCTATTTATTTTTGACTCAGGCATCACATGTCAACCCAAATATAAGGGAAAGCAGAATGTATGTCATAACCTAATATTCCGGCATCAACCATGTCAATGGGTATCTCTAAGTTACTCAGTTTTTTCCTAACTACTCTAAAAACAAAAATAAATACCCTGTTCAAGTTACACCCTTGGAAAAGAACCGTGGCCCAAAGAAAAACCAAGAGGGAATTACTACACTACCTAAAATAAAAATCTTTTTTGTATTTTCTTTAGACTTACTTCCCTCAAGAGAATTGTCTAAGAGGTCCATTGTCGGGAAATGTCCACATTTTTATATATAAAAACAAAAACAACTACAAGACTTAACAGGAAGATCATTTACTATCATGAATACAACTACAACATGACACCACATATGGTACAACATTTCCACAATACGTATGTATTACACCCCACACTTATTCATGCACTGTCCTCAGTGTATCATATAAAGACAAAACAAGTAATAGAAGCAAGGTACAATAACTCCCTGGCCATTCAGCATCCTCATCATTTGACGCTCTCCATTCCTCCTCATGCTCATCTTTTTCATTATTTTCCTCCTCTGAGCACATCGGCTCTGCATCAGAATCATCAGGTGTGTTGATATCCTCATCATCTGGGAGTCTGTATCCCTCACCTGCTCTAATCATCTACTGAGCATAAGCATTGAGCGGGTATCTCTGATCCAACTCATCTCTCTCATCAACTGACGTTGGTCGACCTCCTATTTGCAACTGCAAATCCATCATCCCATAAAGATGGGCCATGAAGCCATCAACCCGCACATTGTGCTCTGCAGTGGTCAGTGAAGACTATTCCTTCAGTCTTAAGCCAGTGACGTCAATCTCTCATGCGAGTTGATCAATGGTATGGTCAAAGCTGGGATCCACCGCTACATTCTCATTTAGCAGGAACTGAGTCAGGAAATTTGGGAATGGTATTCGATCGATTCTATTGTTGGACCGCACCAACCCCATTTGATAGCGCATCATATGGCCCTCATTCACTCTTTGCCCCATCATGAGGAAATAGAGCACAAAAATCCTCTCTCGGTTGATTAAGGTGTCATGGTTGCATGGTAGTATCCGTGCATTAATCACTTTAAGCCACACCTGGGTTTCAGCCTTCATTTTTTTCTTGGGAAACCTTTTATGGCAATTTGTGGCTCTATCCCGAATCCACGCAGCTCTGGAATCAACCCCACACAGTGTGTGCCTCACCTCTCTATAGTTGGGATGGCGGATGAATTGCTCTAGAGGCTCCACCGGAACATTTGCTGCACCTAGAAAATCGCATATGGCCTTGGCCGAAAAATCCACCAAATTCCCACGAATTGGCACCAATACCTCCTTGTCATTAGGGTCGAACCCTGCATAGAATTCCTGGACTAGGTTCAAGTTGCTGTGACCATTGTGCCTGAACACATATCCTAAACCCAACTCATGGATGCTCCTCCAAATCGCTGGGAATTTTGTTCTCAGACTCCCTTCTGTAATGGCCCCCTCAGGGTGAACATGCTTTGGCTTGCAGCGTGCATACCATTTCCTGGATTGTACTGGTATGCTATTTATACCATATCCCCATTGACCAACGGGCTGTTGTCTCATAGCAACGACAGCAGCTACTTCTTCCTCACCAGTCATACTAGAAGTAGCATCTCCCCCTTTTCTTTTCTTCTGAGGTGGTGGGGGTTTTGCTTTGCTTTTTGCTGGGGCCGAAGACGTGGCCTTTGCTTTTCCTGTGGCTCTTCTGGGTAGCATCCTTTTCTTTTTCCTACACAAATGATCAGTAGTTAGTGGGTTCCACAACGTGTGTACTATAAGCTTTTCCAATTTGACACGGTTACTCAAACTTCACCTTGGCGCGTTTATAAAAAATTTTGACACATACGGCTTCTCGTGAGCCTCTTCACACTTAAAATTTCATGGAGTTCACGATGCATGACAAGTGGTTTGTTTCCCAGAGACATGGGCTCCATCTGGAATATGTATTGCCATTGAGGCATTACATCGAGCACTTGGCTAGCACAATTGCCATGAGAGATCTTATGGACTTGAGGGACTACCTCATGTACCCAAAGCTGGTTAGGGTTCCATAATACCACTTAGCTTCACAATTTCAGCCCATTCCTAAAGGGTTCGGGGGATGGGAATCACAATATGATACAATATGACCATGAATAGCATAAACCCATAATGAAACACCATGAATCGAGGCTACACCTTTCATAATTTTAATACCCACTTAGAAGTAACAAGGGGTAGGGATAGAATCATACCTCAACTCTTTGTGTTTGTCGGAAGAAGTTGACCACGAAATCGAAATTGTGCAGATTTGGGAGAAGATGTGTATGTAATGAACTTGTTGTGTGAACTTGGTGTTTGGGTGAAGATATGTGTGTTGTGAACTTGGTGTTTGGGTGAAGACTTGTTGTGTGTTTGTCGGATGAAATGGTGTTATTGGGAGAGTTGGGGGGTGAAAATAATAAGAGTGGAACATACCTGACGTTTAATGTGCGTTTTGGTCTTAAATCCCGGGCACCCTGGTGTTAGCCAGGTGTTAGAGATAAAAATCCCCAGACCACCCTGGCATTAGCCAGGCGTTAAGGCTCTATCGCCCGGTCCCCCCTGGCGTTAGCCAGGCGTTAGGGGATTATCACCCGGCCCACCCTGGCTTTAGCCAGGCGTTAGGGGCTCATCGCCCGGCCCACTGCTCCTTAACCCCCGAATGCATTCCCAAGCTCGTTAGTAACTATAAATACAAGAATTACTTCTAGCTATGCTAAGATTTAACTAAGCATTGGGTTGCCTCCCAATAAGCGCCTTAGTTAATGTCGTGGCACGACTATTACAACAAGTCAATAGGTTGCCTCCTATGAAGCGACTGATTTAACGTCGCGGCACGACGCAGAATCTCGCTTCACTCATCGGCGAGCACAACTTTGGTCTTCTCACGATTTATGGTACCACCCCAATAGTGTCTGACTCTATGTCCATTCACTAAAAATTTTCTTTCACCATGTATAGCTTGCAACTCAAGCGCACCATATGGGGTGACTCTCACTATCTCAAATGAGCCTGACCATCTCGACTTCAGCTTCCCAGGAAACAGTCTAAGCCTAGAATTGAATAATAATACATGTTGGCCTAGCTCAAAATGACGCGAATTTATATGTTTTTCATGCCATCTCTTAGTCTTTTCTTTGTAAAGTTTGGCATTTTTGTATGAGTGCAACCTGAACTCATCCAATTCATCCAACTGCAGCAATCTTCTCTCACCCGCGGCTTCAAGGTTCATGTTTAGATTCTTGATGGCCCAATACGCCTTTTGTTCAAGCTCTACAGGCAAGTGGCATGTCTTCCCATAGACTAACTTATATAGCGATGCCCCAATTGGTGTTTTGTACACTGTTCTGTATGCCCATAATGCATCGTCTAACTTAGCAGCCCAATCCTTCCTGTTCACACTCACCGTTTTCTCCAGTATTTGCTTGATTTCTCTATTGGATACCTCTGCTTGGCCACNCCATCACTAAGCAAGGCCTGTGGAGTGTCAAATCTGGAGAATATATTCTTCTTCACAAACGCAGCGACAACCATGGCTTCATTCGTCGGCAATGCAAATGCCTCCACCCATTTCGACACGTAGTTAACTGCCAGCAAAATGTATTTATGTCCCCTGGATGATGGGAATGGACCCATAAAATCTATCCCCCATACATCAAAAATCTCTACCTCCAAGATATTATTCAAAGGCATCTCGTGCTTCCTTGTTATCGTTCCTGTTCTCTGGCACTGGTCACACTTTTTAACAAATGCGTGGGCATCTTTGAATAGTGTTGGCCAAAAGAACCCAGATTGTAGCACTTTCGCTGCCGTTCGATCGCCACCATGATGGCCTCTATATGGTGATGCATGACAATCGTACAACACCCGTTCCACTTCTTCATCAGGAATGCATTTCCTCATTAACTGATCACCACATTCTTTGTACAGGTAGGGCTCATCCCAGTAGTAAAATTTTACATCGCGTAAAAACCTCTTCCTTGCTTTAGATTCTATTTCTGGAAGAAGTACCCCACTCACCAGATAATTCACATAATCGGCATACCACGGAGGAGGGTATTGGATTATAGCAAAAAGTTGCTCATCAGGAAAGACTTCTTTAATATCTCCACCCTCCTCAACATGATCATGATTTTCCAGCCTTGACAGATGGTCAGCTACTTCGTTATCAGTGCCCTTTCGGTCTCTTATCTCCACATCAAATTCCTGCAACAATAAAACCCAGCGCATCAATCTAGCTTTAGATTCTTTCTTTGTAAATAAGTACCTGATTGCTGCATGATCTGTGTGGACAATAACTTTCGTGCCCACCAAGTATGTCCAGAATTTTTCAAAGGCCCACACCACAACTAACAGCTCCTTTTCAGTGATGATGTAATTCTGTTGTGCATCATCGAGGGTCTTGCTCGCACAGTAGATAGAATAAAACACCTTGTCTTTCCTTTGGCCTAGCACTTCCCCAATTGCATGGTCACTTGCATCACACATAAGTTCAAATGGTATTGACCAATCAGGTGCAACAATTATGGGGGGAGCGACCAATTTCATCTTGAGATCCTCAAATGCCTTCAGGCAGGGTGCATCAAAATTGAACTTGACATCTTTTTTCAGCAACCTGCACAACAAAGTAGCAATTTTAGAAAAATCTTTAATAAAGCGTCTATAAAATCCTGCGTGTCCCAGGAAACTCCTGATCCCCTTCACGGAAATTGGTGGAGGTAGTTTTTCAACTGCCTCAACTTTTTCCTTATCAACTCCGATGCCGCTTTTAGATACTCTATGACCCAAAACGATACCTTCCTGCACCATAAAGTGACATTTCTCCCAATTTAACACCAGATTTGTTTCTTCACAACGGGCCAACACTATGCTCAGATTTTTCAAAAAATCATCAGAGGATGACCCAAAGACGGAGAAGTGTCCATGAACATCTCTACGAATTTTACCATCATGTCAGTGAAAATAGCCATCATGCATCTCTGGAAGGTGGTTGGTGCATTACAAAGACCAAATGGCATTCGCTTGAAGGCGAATGTGCCATAGGGGCAAGTGAATGTGGTCTTCTCCTGATCCTCTGGGTATATGACAATTTGATTGTAACCTGAATACCCATCCAGAAAGCAATAATATCCATGCCCTGCTAATCTGTCCAGCATTTGATCAATGAATGGAGTGGGAAGTGATCCTTGCGGGTTGCTTTGTTTAGCCTTCGATAATCAATGCAAACTCTCCAACCCGTAACAGTGTGGGTGGGAATCAGCTCATTCTTCTCATTCTCAATCACGGTTATCCCTCCCTTTTTGGGCACACATTGAACCGGGCTCACCCAGTTGCTGTCAGAAATAGGAAAAATGATACCTGCATCTAGAAATTCTATTACTTCTTTCTTCACCACTTCTTTCATGATGGGATTTAGCCTTCTTTGTTGCTCAATACTCAGGCGATGTCCATCTTCCAAAAAGATTTTATGTATGCAAAATGATGAGCTGATTCCTTTAATATCTGCAATGGTCCACCCAATTGCCTTTTTGTGCTCACGAAGTACCCCTAAGCAATTTATGTTCTTGTGTATTGGTCAAGCTGAATGAGATGATCACTGGACATGTCTCAGAGTTTCACAAATAAGCATAGCGTAAATGTGTTGGAAGAGGTTTGAGTTCCAATTTTGGAGCCTCTTCAATAGATGGCTTAGGAGGGGTTAGAGTAACAGGCTTGTTCAACTCTTCAAATTTTCCTAGCCTGTGGAGGTAACTGCAAGATACTTCAAAATCCTTCTCAATGTCTCCCCTTGTTTCATCCCCACAATCCTCTCCATCCCCAACTAACACTTGCTCAAGAGGGTCAACAGGACTCATGTATGGATCCATTGACTCCGATTTGCTTTCCACTACAGTAATCATGGATAGCACTTCATAGTGGACAGGCAACTTGAGTGCCTTATAAACATTAAACACCTCGAGAAATCTCCACCACTAACTGATAGGGAGTCCCTATCTCAACCTCCCGAGCCATGCTAGCCTGAATGCTAGAGTGTAACCCTGCAACAAACCTCCGCATGTGCTCCGCCTAAGTGGGATGTATCATAAGTGCATGACGAGACAACTCCAAAAATCTCGCCTCATACTCGGTCACTGACATATGGCCTTGCTCGAGCCGCTCAAACTGACACCGCAACTCTTCCCTCTAAGAGGGTGGAATATACCTATCCAAGAATAAACATGTGAACTAGTCCCAAGTGAAGGGAGAAAAATTTGTTGGTCTTCCAAGTAGATAAGACTACCACCCCCTAGTGCGCTGCCCTCAAACTGAAAGATAGTGAAATCCACCCCGTGAGACTCCAATATCCTCATGTTGTGCAGTCTGTCCCTGAACCTATCAATAAAGTCCTTAGGATCCTCATGCCTCTCACCCCTAAAGACCGGAGGGTGAGGCCTAGTCCATCTGTCCAAAAGATTTTGTGGCTCGCCGGTCGTAGGTGGTCTAGACTCAGGTACAACCGCTGTAACTAGCTGGGGCCTGCCCACAGGTAGTGTACCTGGAGTTTGATATATGACAGTTGCATGCCCAGGTTCCTGAGAAGTAGGAGTCTATGCACCCCTTCCCGCCTGAGATGTGGCTGGGTCTGCTGGAAATAAACCAGCTTGTGTCATAGAATCCATGAATCGCAGCATATGACCCATGACCTCCTGAAAGCCCGGTGCTGATGTGAAGTCTACCGGAGCTAGCTCTACTGCAGGCACATCGCTCTGCTCCTCAACAATTGGATCCTCCACTGGATCCGCTAGTGGTACAACTGGGGCAACTCTGGGACTTCCATACCCCGGGCTGGTGCCCTCCCCCCACCCCTGCCTCGGCCTCTCGCAATGGGGGGAGCAGCTCCTCCTGGGTCCAGAACATCTACCACACGTGTTCTCACCATCTATGAGAGAGTAAGAAAAGAAACTTGGCATACAATCAACTGCACGATAGGATATGAATAAAGACTAGTTTCCTAACACCCTATACCCTTTCAAAGATAAGTACAGACGTCTGCGCGCCGATCTGCAAGACTCTATTATGCCTTCCCATAACCTATGAGACCTACGTGAACCTAGTGCTCTGATACCATGTTGTCACGACCCAGTTTCATAATAGGCCGTGATGGCGCCCAATATCGATGCTAATGTCAGTCCCCAAAATCGAGGGGCGTGACCGGCCTCAGCCGAGTAAACCCCATTGAGCAAGCCTGATAGGTTTTATTCTACCCAAACTATTTCGTGAATAAAGAGGAGATGAACTCCACTAATCATACTTTGTAAATATATCATTAACGACTTTCACTTTTGTTTCCGTTAGTAGTTTTAGCCATAATAACCAAATTATTACAATTATTAAATATCAAGAAAAAATATTCCCCAAATACCAACATTTTCTAATCCAATTCCAATACCCGACACCACCCACAACCTGTCTACGGAGCCTCTAAATACAACTGAAGAGAAATATGGAAATGCCAGAAACAAGGCTCCGGCTATACCTCAAATGAAAACTACACGATAACCTGTAATGACCGGGTAGGTCATTTTGAGAGTTAGCACCCTGATCCCCTAATAACTGCTTTCCCCATGTCTATTTCTACTTTTGGTACTTGTCAGAATGTTGAGTGATAAAATTCGGAGTGTTTTTGGACACATAGTCCTTATATGTGAGTTTAAGCTTTAGAAATCGGACTGTAGTTGGAACTATGGGAAGACGGGTCCGGAATGGGATTCTGCCAACTCCGTTAGCTCCGTTGGGTAATTTCGGAGACAGAAGCATGTCCGGAGTGTGGTTTCGAGGTCTGTAGTAGATTTAGGCTTGAATTGGCGAAAGTTAGAATTTCGGCGATTTTGGCCGATAGGTGGAATTTTGATATCAAGCTCGGAATGGAAATCGGAGAGTGGATGTAGGTCCGCTGTGTCATTTGTGACCTGCGTGTAAAATTTGAGGTCATTCGGACTAGTTTTGATGTGTTTCGGCATCGGTTGTAGATTTTGGAAATTTCATAAGTTCTTAGGCTTGAATACATGTATAATTGGTGATTTTGGTGTTATGTGATGTGTTTTGGAGGCTCGACTAAGTTTGGATAAGGTATGGGGACTGGTTGGTAAGTTTGGTTGAGGTCCCGGGGACCTCGGGGATGTTTCGGATGCTCCATGGGTGATTTTTGGAACTTGGAAACAACTGAACCATTTTTGGTTCTAGTGTCTCACACCTGCGGACGGGGAACCACAGGTGCGGGTTTGGTCAAGGTCAACCAGTTCTCGCAGGTGTTGTTGGGGTTCCGCAGGTGCGAAGCCGCAGGTGTGAAGCCGCAGATGCGGCCCAGTGACCGCAGGTGGAGCCTCAGTCCTTTCTAGTGGGTTTTCGCACCTGCTATGGATTTTCCGTAGGTACGGGACCGCAGGTGCGGAATCATTGGGCAGTTTATATCAAATTCAAGGGCTTAAAATTCATATCTTTTAAAAATGATTTGGAGCTCGGGTGTAGGCAATTTGGAGTGGGTTTTGAGGAAAAGATTCATAGGTAACAATTCCTAACATTATTTCACTTGTATATCATTTATCTATAGCAAATTCTTCTATACAATCAATGAATTGGGTGAAAAATCATGAAAATGGGAAGAAGTTTCCCCAATTAGAAAATCCAAGAATTTAATAGGATTTTGATGTCGGTTTTTGATAATTCTTGTTCGAGTGAGTTCGTGAGTGAATGGGTGTTCTAAATTTGTAACTTTCACACGATTCCGTGACCCAGGCCCCGGGAACTTTTTGGGAAATTTTCCTAATTTCGCATATTAGCCTCAAACTTATTAGCTATTTTGATTCCATAAAGTGATATTTACATTATGCAATCGAATTGAATAGATTTGGGCCATTTGGAGTCGGATACTCGTGGCAAGAGCGTGGTTTTGAGTTGAGTAGCGCAGTCAAGGTAAGTGTCTTTCCTAACTCTGTTTTGGGGACTTCCCCTTAGGCTATTTTAATATTGTTTTATGTTATTTGGGCACTGTGTATGTGAGGTGACAAGTACGTACGCGGGCCATTGTTTCTAAAACTCCATTTTTCCCTCCATGGCTTAAATCATTTCATTCCTATATTACTGTCTCATGTTTTGACTATGTAGTTTAGATTAGGAAGTAGCATGTCTACCTGTTTTACTTGAACTTCCCCTAGTTATTACTATGTGTACCATGTTTAGGTAGTTTTATCCATATTTTTGCATGTGATTTTCCTGAATTGTTTTAAATAAAAATTTTATTCCCCCCCCCCCTACTGCATTGCATATTTAAATTGGGACTACAGACAAGATTTTGGGAGCCTTCCCCCTGTACTGCATTGCATATTTAAATTGGGACTACGGACGAGATTCTGGGAGCTTTCCCCCTGTACTTCATAGCATATTTAAATTGGGACTACGGACAAGATTCCGGAAGCTTTCCCCCTGTACTGCATTGCATATTTAAATTGGGACTACAGACGAGATTCCGGGAGTTTTCTCCCTGTACTGCATTGCATACTTGTTACTGTGATATATGTTGTGTTGTGCCGATGGCTCCCTGTTATTATTTTCTTTTAGATCATTGTTTCTACTGATTTTCCCTAGCTTCTTATATCTCTCTGTTCAAATTTTAAACTGTTTTTACTATAAAAATCCAGTAGAGCCTTAACCTGACCTCGTCACTACTCGATTGGTGTTAGGCTTGGCACTTACTGGGTACCAATTTGTGGTGTACTCATGCCCTTTCCTGCACATATTTTTCGTATGCAGATCTAGGTACCAGCGCTCAGTTTCGTGGCTAGGGGTCCGAGTAGCAACTTCTGGGAGACCGAAAGGTAATTCTGTCGCATCCGTAGAGTCCTTCGAGTCACTTTCCACTCCAGATTTAGATATATTTTTCATGTAAATTCCCTCACGTTGTATAGAGTTATTTTGAGACAGAGCTTGTGACTAAAGTGATATTTCGGGTTTTTGGGAAATTGTATTTTGTACGCGCCAAGTGGCGATGTTTCATTTGTAGACTCACTTATTTCCGTCTTTATTTCGTTACTTCTATTTAATATCTGTTCCGCAATTAGGCTTACCTAGTCATAGAGACTAGGTGCCGTCATGATCCCTTTCAAAGGGTAAATCGGATCGTGACAAGTTGGTATCAGAGCGTCTAGGTTCATAGGAGTCACAAGTCACAAGACGGTTTATTAGAGTCTCGCGGATCGGTTCGGAGACGTCTGTATCCATCTTCGGGAGGCTATGTAACTTTTAAGAACAATCATATTTCTTTGATTTCCATTTTGTGCGAGTTATTGACATCAAAAATTCAAAAATTCTATTTTATTCTTTCCCAAAGATGGTGAGGACCCATACTGGAAGAACTGACAACCAGGCACCCGAGCCCCCTGCCAGAACAGCCAGAGGCCGGGGCCGGGGTAGAGGACGACCATGCGGTGCAGCTCGAGCACTGGCAAGAGCAGCGACAGAGGAGCCTATGGCAGCCCCAGCTGGAGAGCCGACACAGGAGGTCCCTATTGCTGCTCCAGCCTTGCAGGAAATTTTAGCTTAGTTCATGAGCATGTTCAGTACTCTAGCTCAGGTTGGACTACTTTCGATAGCTCCCGCTACATCTCAGGCCGGGGGAGGGGCACAGACTCCTGCATCCCGCACTCCTGAGCAGAGGGGCCAGGTTGATCGGGCCCCGAAGTATAATCGTATGCCCCCAGCAGATCCAGTTCAGCATGATTCTAGGGCAGCTACTTCTGAGGCCGAGCAGCTCAAACTTGAGAGGTACTAGAAGTACCACCCACCTACTTTCAAAGGACTAGCTTCAGATGACGCTCTGGGATTTCTTGAGGAGTGTCATCGTATTCTCCGCACTATGGGCATTGTGGAGACCAGTGGGGTTTCTTTCACCACTTTCCAGCTGAGGGGAGCGGCATATCAATGGTGGCGAGCCTATGAGCTGAGTGTCCGGACGAGGCAGCCTCACTCACTTGAACTCAATTTTCAGAGATGTTTCTGCGAGAGTATGTCCCTCAGAGCCTCAGGGATACTTGGCGCGCAGAGTTTAAGCAGTTGCGCCAGGGTACTATCACTGTGTCAAAATATGCAGTTTGTTTCAACGAGTTAGCTCGGCATGCACCAGCCTTGGTTGCCACAGTTAGAGATCGGGTTCGCCATTTCATTGAGGGACTCCATCCTAGTATTCGGACCAGTATGGCTAGAGACCTGGAGATGGATATCACTTACCAGCAGGCAGTGAGTATTGCCAGGATAATAGAGGTCATGTTCGCCCAGGACAAAGAGGAGAGAGAGGCCAAGAGGTCTCGAGAGACTGGCCATTTTTCAGAAGCTCGTGCACCAGCAGCACGCCACGGTATGGGCTTTGTGGGTTTCCCTTTTCATTCAGCCCTTCCAGCAGCCAGTGGTATTCCAGCTCCTCCTAGACCTCGAGAGTCCTATTATGCACCGCCAGTATCCAGTGTACCTCCAGTTTGAGGTGCTATTTACGGCCAGCCCAGCAGGCAAATCCTATTCAGTCTCAGCCGCAGCATCCTCCGAGGGGTTGTTTTGAGTGTGGTGACACTCGTCACGTGATTAGAGATTTCCCCAGGGCCAGGAGGGGTGCACCTCCACAGTCTTATCAGCCTTCACATGCTCCGTCGGGTCCTCCGGCCATTCTTCCAGCCCCAGCTGCCACTCCATCTCCTCAGTCAGCTCGAGGTTGGGGTTGGGGAGGTAGAGATCACCCTATAGGGGGAGGCCAGGCCAGGTACTATGCCCTTTCAGCCTGTTCTGAGGTTGTTGCTTCAGACTCAGTTATCACAGGTATTGTCTTTGTCTACCATAGGGATGCATCAGTATTATTTGATCCAGGCTCTACGTATTCATATGTGTCCTCTTATTTTTCTCCACATTTGGGGATATCTCCGGATTCTTTGAGTTCCCCTGTTTATGTATCTACTCCTGTGGGAGACTCTCTAGTTCTAAACCGCGTATATCGGTCGTGTTTGATTTCTCTTAGTGGTTTTTAGACCAGGGCTGATTTATTATTACTCAGCATGGTAGATTTCTATGTTATCTTGGGCATGGACTGGTTGTTTCCCCATTATTCTATTCTTGATTGTCACGCTAAGACCGTGACGCTGGCTATGATAGGCTTGCCGATATTAGAGTGGAGAGGTACCTTAGAGTATACTCCCCATAGGGTCATTTATTTCTTAAGGCTCAGTGGATGCTTGAGAAGTGGTGTGATGCATACTTGGCCTATGTGAGAGATGTCAGCGTTGATGCCCCTCCAGTTGAGTCAGTCCCAGTAGTGAGGGACTTTCCTGATGTATTCCCAGCTGATCTTCCGGGTATGTCGCTCGACAGAGAGATTGATTTCGGCATTAATTTGTTGTGAGGCACTCGGTCCATTTCTATCCCTCCTTACCATATGGCTCCTCCTGAGTTGAAGAAGTTGAAGGAGAAGTTACAAGAGTTGCTTGATAAAGGTTTCATCAGACTCAATGTATCACCTTGGGGTGCTCCAGTATTATTTGTGAAGAAAAAGGATGGTTATATGCGTATGTGTATTGATTATCAGCAGCTGAACAAGGTCACCGTGAAGAACAGGTATCCTTTGCCTCGCATTGATGATTTATTCGACTAGCTATATGGTTCCAGGGTATTCTCCAAAATTGACTTGCGTTCTGGCTATCATCAGTT
Organism: Nicotiana knightiana; assembly: GCA_005239525.1. Taxonomy (NCBI): domain Eukaryota; kingdom Viridiplantae; phylum Streptophyta; class Magnoliopsida; order Solanales; family Solanaceae; genus Nicotiana; species Nicotiana knightiana. The sequence goes on from ML375047.1 coordinate 101,619, forward strand.
GAAGATTCGGGAGCCGGATATCCTGAAGACTGCCTTCAGGACCAGATATGGCCACTATGAGTTTCTTGCTATGTCATTTGGGATGACGAATGCCCCCGCAACTTTTATGTATTTGATGCACAGTGTGCTCCGGCCTTATCTTGATTCTTTCTTCATTGTCTTTATTGACGACATTCTGGTTTATTCCCGATCACGGGAATATCATGAGCATCATTTGAGGACTGTGCTTCAGACTTTGAGGGAGAAGAGATTGTATGCAAAGTTCTCTAAATGTGAGTTCTGCCTTGATTCAGTGGCATTCTTGGGCCACATAGTGTCTTGGGATGGGATCAAACTAGATCCGAAGAAGGTGGAGGCGGTACAGAGTTGGCCTAGACCGTCATCAGCTACGGAGATCCGCAGTTTCCTTGGTTTGGCTAGGTAATATCACCATTTTATGGAGGGATTTTCATCCATTGCATCACCAATGACCAGGTTAACTCAAAAGGGTGCTCCGTTCAGGTAGACTGACGAGTATGAGGAGATCTTTCAGAAGCTCAAGACAGCCCTGACTTCAGCTCCAGTGTTGGTATTGCCTTCGGGTTCAGGGTCCTATACCGTCTATTGTGAGGCTTCGAGGATTGGCCTCGGAGCGGTGTTGATGTAGGACGGTAGGTTGATTGCCTACGCGTCCAGACAGTTGAAGGTTCATGAGAAGAACTATCCAGTTCATGATCTCGAGTTGGCAGCAATTATTCACGCCCTGAAGATATGGTGTCACTATTTATACAGTGTTCACTGTGAGATTTTCACTGATCACCGGAGTTTGTAACACATATTCAAGTAGAAGGACCTCAATTTGCACCAGCCGAGATGGTTGGAGTTGCTAAAGGACTATTAAATCACTATATTATACCACCCCGGGGAAGTCCAATATGGTGGCCGACGCCTTGAGACGCCGGGCGGAGAGTTTGGGGAGTTTGGCATATCTTCCGGAAGTTGAGAGGCCCTTAGCCTTAGATATTCAGTCCTTAGCCATTCAGTTTGTGAGGTTGAATCTTTCAGAGCCTTGTCGGGTTTTAGCTTGTGTGGTGGTTCGGTCTTCTCTTTATGACCGCATTCGAGAACGCCAGTAGGATGATCCCCACCTTCTGGTTCTTTAGGACAGGGTTCGGCGAGGTGACGCCAGGGATGTGACTATAGGAGATGACGGCGTGATGAGGACGCAGGATCGGATTTGTGTGCCCAATGTGGATGGGCTTCGGGAGTTGATTCTTGAGGAAGCCCATAGCTCGTGGTATTCCATTCATCCGGGTATCGCGAAGATGTACCAGGATCTAAGACAGCACTATTGATGGATAAGGATTAAAAAGGATATAGTGGAGTATGTAGCCAAGTGTCTCAACTGTCAGCAAGTCAAATATGAGCATCAGAGACCGGGAGGGTTACTTCAGTAGATTGAGCTTCCAGAGTGGAAGTGGGAGTGGATCACCATGGACTTCGTGGTTGGACTTCCTCGGACTTTGAAGAAGTTCGATGCTACTTGGGTGATTGTGTATCAACTGACCAAGTCAGCCCATTTCATTCCGGTGTTGACTACATACTCCTTCGAGAGGTTGGCGGAGATTTATATCAGGGAGATTGTTCGCCTCTATGGTATTCCAGTATCTATCATTTCAGACAGAGGTACATAGTTCACTTCACGTCTCTGGAGAGCCGTTCAGCAAAAGTTAGGCACCAGGGTAGAGTTGAATACAGCTTTCACCCTCAGACGGACAGGCACTCCGAGTGCACGATTCCGATTCTTAAGGATATGCCCCGTGCCTTTGTGATGGATTTCAGAGGGTCATGGGACCGATACTTTCCACTTGCAGAGTTTTCTTATAATAACAGCTACCAGTCCAGCATTCAGATGGAGCCGTATGAGGCTTTGTATGGTAGACGATGCCGGTCTCCAGTGGGATGGTTTGAGTCGAGAGAGGCCCGATTGTTGGGTACATACTTAGTCCAGGACGCCCTGGACAAGGTGAAGATGATTCAGGAGAGACTTCGTGTAGCTCAGTCCAGGCAGAAGAGTTATACGGACCGGAAGGTTCGTGATTTGGCATTTATGGCTGGTGATCGGGTTTTGCTTCTGGTATTTCCTATGAAGGGTGTCATGAGGTTCGGGAAGAAGGGTAAGCTGAGTCCGAGATCTATTGGCCCTTTTTAGGTGTTGCGACATGTTGGGGAGGTTGCTTATGAGCTAGCCCTGCCTCCCAACCTAGCAGGAGTTCATCCGGTATTCCACGCCTCCATGCTCCAGAAGTATCACAGTGACCCTACTCATGTTTTGGATTTCAGTTCAGTACAGTTGGACAAGGATTTATCATATGTTGAGGAGCCAGTAGCTATATTGGATAGACATGTCAGAAAGCTCAGGTCAAAGGATATTGCATCAGTAAAGGTTCAGTGGAGGGGTCAGCCGGTCGAGGAGGCAACTTGGGAGATCGAGCAGGATATGAGCAGTCAGTACCCTCAACTTTTCACAGCTTCAGGTATGTCTCTATACTCGTTCGAGGACGAACGATTTTCTTAAGAGGGGGAGAATGTAACGACCAGGTAGGTTTTTTTGAGAGTTATTACCCCTATCCCCTAATAATTGATTTCCCCATATCTATTTCTACTTTTGGGACTTGTCGGAACGTTGAGTGGTGAAATTCGGAGAGTTTTTGGACACATAGTCCTTATATGTGAGTTTAAGCTTTAGAAATCGGACCGTAGCTGGAACTTTGGGAAGACGGGTCCGGAATGGGATTTCTTTGACTCCATTAGCTCCGTTGGGTGATTTCAGAGTTAGGAGCGTTTCGGGAATGTTCTTTCGAGGTCTGTAGTCGATTTAGTCTTGAATTGGCGAAAGTTAGAATTTCGGCGATTTCGGCCGATAGGTGGAATTTTGATATCGGGCTCGAAATGGAATTCCGAGAGTGGCTGTAGGTCCGTTGTGTCATTTGTGACCTATGTGTAAAATTTGAGGTCATTCGGACTAGTTTTGATGTGTTTCGGCATCGGTTGTAGATTTTGGAAATTTCATAAGCTCTTAGGCTTGAATCCATGTATAATTGGTGATTTTGGTGTTATGTGATGTGTTTTGGAGGCTCGACTAAGTTTAGATAAGGTATGGGTACTGGTTGGTAAGTTTGGTTGAGGTCCCAGGGGCCTCGGGGATGTTTCGGATGCTCAACGGGTGATTTTTGGAACTTGGAAAGAGCTGAACCATTTCTGGGTCTAGTGTCTCGCACCTGCGGACGGGGAACCACAAGTGCGGACACCCAGGTGCGGAAGAGGGGCTCGCAGGTGCGGGCTTGGTCAAGGTCAACCAGTTCTCGCAGGTGCGGTTGGGGTTCCGCAAGTGCGGAGCCGCAGATGCGGCCTAGTGACCGCAGGTGCGGCCCCAGTCTTTTTAGCGGGTTTTTGCACCTGCGATGGATTTTCTGCAGGTGCGCTCCAAGGGGCGCAGGTGCGGAATCGGTGGGCAGTTTATATCAAATTCGAGGGCTTAAAATTCATATCTTCTAAAAATGATTTGGAGCTCGGGTGTAGGCTATTTGGAGTGGGTTTTGAGGAAAAGATTCATAGGTAACAATTCCTAACCTTATTTCACTTGTATATCATTTATCTATAGCAAATACTTCCATGCAATCAATGAATTGGGTGAAAAATTATGAAAATGGGCAGAAGTTTCCCCAATTAGAAAATCTGAGAATTTAATAGGATTTTGATGTTAGTTTTCGATGATTCTTGTTCGAGTGAGTTCGTGAGTTAATGGGTGTACTAAATTTGTAACTTTCACATGATTCCGAGATGTGGGCCAAGGGAACTTTTTGGGCAATTTTCCTAATTTCGCGTATTAGCCTTGAACTTATGAGCTATTTTGATTCCTTAAAGTGATATTTACATTATGCAATCGAATTGAATAGATTTGGGCCATTCGGAGTCGGATACTCGTGGAAAGAGCGTGGTTTTGATTTGAGTAGCGCAGTCGAGGTAAGTGTCTTTCCTAACTCTTTGTTGGGGACTTCCCCTTAGGCTATTTTAATATTGTTTTATGTTGTTTGGGCGCCGTGTACGTGAGGTGATGAGTACGTACGCGGGCCATTGTTGCTAAAACTCCATTTTTCCCTCCATGGCTTAAATCATTTCATTCCTATTTCACCGTCTCATGTTTTGACTATGCAATTTAGATTAGGAAATATCATGTCTACCTGTTTTACTTGAACTTCTCCTAGTTATTACTATGTGTACCATGTTTAGGTAGTTTTATCCATATTTTTGCCTGTGATTTTCCTGAACTGTTTTAAATAAAAATTGTATTCCCCCTGTACTGCATTGCATATTTAAATTGGGACTACGGACGAGATTTCGGGAGCCTTCCTCCTGTACTGCATTACATATTTAAATTGGGACTACGGACGAGATTCCGGGAGCTTTTCCCCTGTACTGCATAGCATATTTAAATTGGGACTACGGATGAGATTCCGGGAGCTTTGCCCCCTGTGCTGCATTGCATATTTAAATTGGGACTACGGACGAGATTCCGGGAGCTTTCCCCATGTACTGCATTGCATACTTGTTACTGTGATATATGTTGTGCTGAGCCGAGGGATCCCTGTTATTATTTTCTTTTAGCTCATTGTTTCTACTGAGTTTCCCTAGCTTATTATATCTCTCTGTTCAAATTTCAAACTATTTTTACTATAAAAATCCAGTAGAGCATTAACCTGACCTCGTCACTACTCGACTGGTGTTAGGCTTGGGACTTACTGGGTACCAATTTGTGGTGTACTCATGCCCTTTCCTGAACATATTTTTTGTGTGCATATCCAGGTACCAGCACTCAGTTTCGTGGCTAGGGGTCCGAGCAGCATCTTCTAGGAGACCGAAAGGTAATTCTGCCACGTCCGCAGAGTCCTTCGAGTCACCTTCCACTCCAGATTTAGATAGATTTTTCATGTAAATTCCCTCATGTTTTATAGAGCTATTTTGAGACAGAGCATGTGACTAAAGTGATATTCCAGGTTTTTGGGAAATTGTATTTTGTACGCGCCAAGTGGCGATGTTTCATTTGTAGACTCACTTATTTCTGTCTTTATTTCATTGCTTCTATTTAATATATGTTCTGCAATTAGGCTTACCTAGTCATAGAGACTAGGTGTCGTCACGATGTCTTTCAGAGAGTAAGTCGGCTCGTGACATAACCAAATGACACTGGACCCTGAAATGAAGTGGGGATCGCCGAGTTAGCTGGAAGGAACATACCGTTATCGTTGATCACTGTCGCCTACTATGGAACCACCTGCATCCATTAAAGATGCAGCGCCCCCGGCAAAAGGAACGTTAGTACTGTCGAATAGTACTAGTATGTAAAGCTAAAAATCATCTTTCAAAATAGAATAACCATACAAGAAAAGGAAAGCCATAGAAACAATCGAGCCACAATCAATAACATCCAAATGCCCAAGTGAAACCTAACGATTGTCAAAATGCGGAAGTAAATTCAAGAATTCAATGAGAAACATAAGCAACACCACAACATCAATTAAGGAATCACATAAGCTTTCAAGAGAAATCGTTTTAACTTTAGCTTGGACATCACTAGCATTAACATCTCATTGCTCATACCACCACCGTACTTTTATACGGAGTCCGATCACGACCCGATCGGCTAGGTCGTCTCCCTTGGAGACATGTTCCCACAATACCAATTTCTGTTTCAATTTCAATTCAATTTATAACACAGCACCACCATGTGTGCGACATGGTGTCTGATCACGGCCCGATAGGCTAGGCCGCCTTACTCAAGACATTTAGATTTTCATCATTCATATCATTTCTCATTTCTCATTTCACGCACATATTTCAATTATGTAACTGCTAGTTGCCACAATTGTTAATTCATGTCTGGCACTTAGTCGAATTTCACAATTCAAGTTCTTTCCCACTCATTCACATTATTACCAATCTTATCAACAGGTTTTTCAATTCAAAATATCAGGTACACATAGTGTCACGCCCCAAACTTGGGGGATAAGACCGGCACCTGGTGCCTCACCTATCCTTGCATACCAACTTGCGACTAAGGAACTATGAACATGTGATGTCATACTTTGGCCATGGGCCACATTGCAAGACTACTGCGAATGCTGACTAGGTATCAATATAAAGTTGGGCCGACAATGCCGTCATAACTACTACAGCTGAAAAACCAACCAAATATACCTACAAGGCCTACAAGCTCAACATACTTCACTAACTGACAGGATATGTCTACAAGCCTCTACTGATGGATATATTGTGATTGAAATAGCTCCCTGACCTACTCATAACATATATACATATATATACAAGATGTATGAAAAGTTCTAGACCCGGCAACTCCGAAAGGCATGGAGCTTACCGATCAAGCTGAACTCGGCAACACTTAATGAGGAGGTCTACCCGTCTGTCTGTCTGAACCTTCACGCATGAAATGCAGTGCACTCAGAAAAGGGGCGTCAGTACGAAATAATGTACCGACTATGTAAGGCAATATATTGAAAGCTGAAACTGAACTGATAATATAATAACTGCAAGTAGCTGGAAGTCAAAGATAATCTGAAGATATGCTTACCTGTTGATACTGACTCAACTCTCTCAATATAGTAAGTAAAATAGATGTTCGGCCCTGTAAGTCTCGATATATATATATATATATATATATATATATCGAGACTTACAGGGCCGAACATCTATTTTACTTACTATATTGAGAGAGTTGAGTCAGTATCAACAGGTAAGCATATCTTCAGATTATCTTTNTTTGCCATACTAGGCTCTGTATCTCGACCAACCGGGCTCGCTTATAGGCACTCGGCCACAGCAGGCTCGGTATATAACTTATCATCTGATCAGAGGTTGCCCAATAGAGGCATACCCATCGATTATAGCTTGATGGTAATGAAAATAATGTAATACTGTATATATAGACTCTCTGCTCTCTTGACTAGAAGAAGGAAATACTCAAATGAATATGAAGTCCCGATAAGGAGACTATTGTGATTTACAAGAATAGGAAAATATACGTAAATTCCAAAATAAAACTTTCTCTCTATGCCTCGTTATCAAACTCGTGTAATTACGAAATCATGCCAAAATGAAGGAAGGGCTTAGCCTTAACATACCTGGAGTAGGAAAAAATCTGTATAATATTCTTGAAAAAGATTGCACCGTACTCTTCTAGAACCGCAAAATTTTAAGTTACTAAGCTTCAACCAAAGCGTTAGACATTTGCTACGAGTTTTTAAAATTCTTGCGTCCAAATCGTTTTCAACCGGAGGAGTACGTAAAATTTTGTTAGAGCTTTAGTTGGTAAGGAGCTAAACCTCATCTGATTGAAATCCTTGTATTTAAATTAATAAGGATGATAGGTTTGGCACTTACTACATTTTTAAAAGTCTTTGTATTTTTTATTATGAGAGAATAAGGTGTCTTTGTTATTGACACCTTACTTGCCAACTAATCATAAATAGCTAATAGTCACATTTTCAAGAAGTGTCTTACTACCACGTTTTTAGAGTGGTGGGGTGGGAATTATTAATTTTTATCCACTTATTAGGTAATTAGGTAATGTCTCATTACCCGGTAATTAATCAATTACCCGCATAATTAAGAATTATCTTAATTTACTTAAAATTCTACTTATTTTTAATACACTTTATACGTCATTCTATCATGGTCATACGATACCTTGTATGGTACTAGTCCATAAATATCGGGTATTAATGCTCGGCCCAAATTTTATCCCAATATGCCAAACTTGGACGAAAATTAATTTTCTTTTACTTGCTTCCCTTCTCACCTCCACGAATTCACTCATCACCTGTTTGAAATAGCATAATCCTTATAATCTCTAAATAATATTTTCCTTAGACTGATCTCAATTACCTTACGACAAATTCAACTTACAATACTACAGGGTGCAACATCATCGTAATTTAATACTGCGAAACGTAACATCATCATAATGTAGTACTGCAAGGCGTAACATCATCGTAATATAATACTGCAGGACGTAACATCGACATAATATTGCGGGGTGTAACATCATTCCCCCTTTGGAACATTCGTCCTCGAATGTTGACTAATGCTCTTATCATTTTCATAGCTTATATCTCTTGTGAATACCTTAATACTCTCGTTGACATTTAGGAAGTTGTTCCATGAATAAATCCAAAGGCCAGGGCATTCCCCTCTTTAGGCCTCTTTCCCATGGCATGACTTGTGATCAAATTCCTTCCAATCTCGTAAATGTTGCTACCTTCTATCATGCATCCTCTATGATACTGACCTTGTAAGTGTGCCTATGCGACTCTCCTCTCCTTTTATCTCCAGCTTTTAACCAATCTTTAGGCCTTACTTTGTAAACATATACAAGGCTTAATACGATGCCTCTCTGGGCATCTATAGGTGTACTGAAGTTCTTTGCTCGGTACTTTGTAGAATTTGTGAATATGTCTATATCTTATTTCGTAGACCTGATTATCCATTCGTATGACTTTACTGCATCTACATAGGTCATACTATACCATAATTCTTACTTTGATTTATCGTTACTGAGGTCTGCAACCAATTTCAGGTTACTCTCGTTGCTTATCCTTAAGACTAATGGTATAATCTTATCTTATACTGTTGAACTTTTATCTATATATTGTTGATTCACCTTAATGTTTATTCATCATCTACCACTGATAACTTGATCTTTTATGTAATATCGCCACTAGGGCTTGCGTCTGATCAGGGATATCAGGAGTAGTTAGATTGATCCTAGGGGTGATACTATTCTTCCATAACCGTAATTTTATAGCATCCCAATGTGACTCACCTTATATGGATATTTTAGTCCCTTACAATTCATGAAATCCTCTTTCCCCCCTTCTTTTTCTTTTCTCCTTCAAATCATTACTCAAGCGGAGGCCCAAACGTCATCCTTTATTTATCATAATTACACATTCATTCTACTACCGGTCTTAGACTCCTTTGAGTTCCTTTAGGCTATATTGAGCTTTTTATAACTTAGAGGAACCATCAGCTCCTTTGATTTTACGGGCTTAATCTCGAGGACTTATCCATTTTTATCACCTTTTCCCTTGCCTTCTTCTTATCCTTATTCTTGTCTTTCTAAAACCTTGTCGTTCTATCATACTTTAGCTTAAGATCGATTTCCTTAGGATTTTCTGGAACATCAAGCGAGACATCGCATCGTCTCTGACTCTTCTTTTACTCTCTAATTAGACCTTTAGGTACTTAGAAGCCATAGACTGGAAAGTATGCTACTAATGTTGCTGATATTATCTCTAGATACTGAATCTGCGCTTCTAGTCTTTTACCTGAAGTATTGACCACTCTCATTCTTCTATACTTTAGTATTCCGCACGTTGTTCACCTTTACATACCTTACTTTAAAATATCACCTTACCTTTTTTCTATCTTTCTTTCATAACCTCCCTCCCACATAAGTATAAATCACATCCACCATTTGTACCTCTATTATAATACTTGCACCTCTGGTGCCTATACAATCTGATGGAAGCTCCATACTGACCTCTTATGAGGCTGGTACTTCTTCTAACTAACTTTATGACGGCTTAAGATATCTCCCGATCTGTGGTTCATGGTATCATTTATTCTGTTTATCCTTTCATGGGCACTGAGGAATATGCATGATACAATCCTTTAACAATTTAATCTTTCATCTAAGTCCTGGGCTCATTCTTTCTTTTAACGTATACCAGAATATTCTACGGTTGTATATGTTGCATGTATAAAACTCTGAACCCTTAAGTGCGTTCATAACGTAACCAAATCTGGATCATTGATCGGATAATTTCTTTCGTTCCATCTTAGCTTTCTTTCAACATATGCGATTACTTTTCCTGATCTTTTTGCCCCCTTGTTGCGTCCATACTTAGCTTATCTTAGTGCCCACACATGCCCTAGTTTTCATGCAACTCATATGATCTCGAATATTACTTTTAATTTTACTTCCCATTCATTAGCCACGGTAGGTGCCACTCTCCTTTGGAGTGCTTACAATGTTGTTGTGAGACTGTTGTTACAAGACCATTTCATCTTTAGGTCGTTGTGCTTTGGTTGAAGCCATTTTCCTTATTTCCTCAGCTAGTCTTTCATTGTAGTACTTAGGTAGAACCCTTGACTCTCGTAAAGTTTTGAGCTTATTACGGACCCTTTTTTATGTCCTTCCTTGCCTATAATCATCCGTAGTTGGTTACCTCCGTGTCCTTGTGCTTGTAGGGTTTCTTCTGAACTGATATTTTGACTGTCTTCCCAGCAACACTTTCTTTTATACCCGTAACACTCATACGGTACCTTTAACTATCCCGACTTGTAATTGAATATATTCAAGTATGTTAATGACGTTACTGCGAGGTTGAATTCTCCATGTTGGAATTTACTACATTTATCTTGTATGATCTGCTGATTTGTCTACGACTTATTGTCTAGTCATGACTAGGCTCGTCTTGAATCAACTACTAACTACTCGTCGGCCCATTCTCATATTCATATTCCGCGTAATTTCTCTTGGGTTATTTCCTTTGTCTAACTTACGTCTTGCACTGGCTCCTTATTTATCAATATCATTCTGGGCAGGAACCCGTACTTCCTTTTTATGACATCGTGCTTACATAACGTTCTGGAATCATAGCATATCTGTAGGATTCGGATAAGTTCAATATCATTGCTTTCTCATTTTTATCGCACTCTTCTTTTACCATTCCATAGTTACTAGAACAAATTAATTATGTCTTAATGCCACATCACTCCATATTCCCCCCATTAGGGGAGTACTAAAATTTAGTGCTATGATGATCTATGTATAGATGTTTTACCTTTTCATCTCTGGCATCTTTTCACATCGTCGATGACCCTTACTCGCCTTGCGATAATCCTTATGTACCAAGAATAACAAAATTCCTTACTCGCGAGGGTGACACCAAATGTAACTAGTACATATAGTCCCTTAAGCTTAACTTTGCTCACATTTCTTGCTTTAGGGAAGCGTTTTCCTGAATTACCATTTTCTGAATTTCTCATGAATTTTCTTGTAACGACCCGATCGGTCATTCCAAGAGTTTAGCCATGTTTCCCCTGTTTCAGCTTTAGCATGTGTTATTTAACCAAATTATGTTGTGTTGGGTCGGATGGTTCATGTTCGGAGTGGTCGTGGTGAGAAATGAGACACTTAGTCTCTTAAGTTGGCCTTATTGTTAGAAAAGTCAACCGGAAGTTGACTATTAGGTAAACAACCTCGGAATGTGGTTTTTATGGCTCGGATATCTTCATTAGATGATTTGGGACTTAGGAGTGTGTTCGGAATATTTTTCGGAGGTCCGTAGTAGAATTAGGTTTGAATTGGCGAAATTGAGTTTTTGGCGCTTTTCGGTAGGTAGTGGAAAATTAGCTATCGGGGTCGGAATGGAATTCCAAAAGTTGGAGCAGGTCTGTAGTATCATTTGAGACTTGTGTGCAAAATTTGAGGTCAATCAGACGTGATTTGATAGGTTTCGACATCAAATGTAGAAGTTTGAAGTTCTAAAGTTCATTAGGCTTGAATTGGGGTGCGAATCACGATTTCTCTGTGGTTTGAGGTGATTTGAGGCTTCGAGCATGTCCGTGTTATGTTATGGGACTGGTTTGTGTGATTGGACGGGGGCCCGGGGGCCTCGGGTATGTTTCGGGGTGGTTTCGGATCATTTCGGGCTATTTTGCAATAGCTGATGCTGGTGTCTGGTGTTCTTCTTCGCGTTCACGAGGATTCTCTCGCGTTCGTGAAGAAGGATTTAGCTTCAGGGACTTTGTTCTTCGCGAACGCGAAGAGAGCCTTGCGTTCGCGAAGAAGAAAAAGTTTTGTTAAGCATATCTAACTTTGGAGGCTCATATCTCACAGTATATAAAGAATTTGAAGCTGATTTAAAAACGAAAGTTATAGTCCTTTGTGTCTAGTTTTTAGAAAATCAAACCATTTAGCATTTGAATTTGTGTACAAAGAGTTATGGTTGTTACACTACATACTATTTAGGAAGATGAAGAAGAAATTTGTGTTGCATAGGGCTGACTTTGGCAGCTTATATCGAAAAATATATAAGGAATTGGAAACTTACCAAAACAAAAATCTGTATATCTTGGTGTCTAGTTTCCAAAACATTATACCATTTGTCATTTGGAGTTTTGTACTAAATGTTATGGCCATTATACTACAGGCTATCTGAGAAGAGTTTGGAAATGGCTTTTGAGAATTTTTGTTCATCGCTAACGTGATGGGTGAGCCGCGAACGCGAAGAAGGAATACCTGGGCAGAATTTAGAGTTCAAAACCGAGGGTTTTGAGTTCATATCACAAAATTTAACTGGAAGCTCGGTAGAAGGCAATTTTTGGAGAGATTCTTCCGTGGGTGTTTGGGATAAGTGATTCTTACCTAGTTTTGGTTAATTCCCATGATTATGCCTTTAATTTCATCATTTGATTTGTGATTTGAGGTGAAAATTGGGTGAAAAGTGGAAGTTTGGGAAATTCTTTTGGGGATTTGAATGGGCATTTGAGGTCGGATTTCGATGAATTTGATATAGGTAGACTCGTGAGTGAATAAGCATTCTAGTTTTGTGATTTTTATCGAATTTCGAGACGTGGGCCCTGGGGTCGGGTTTTGTCAATTTCAGAATTTTTGGTTAAATTTGATAATTTTCGAGTGGGCTTTGTTCCTTAGCATATATTGATGATATATATCTGATTTTTGTTAGATTTGGAGCAATTGGAGGCCGAGTCTAGAGGCAAAGGCAATGTGGGCTAGGATTTTAGCCGGTTTGAGGTAACTAACATTTCCAAACTTGGTTCTGAGGGTTCGAAACCCCGAACTACTTGTTATGTGATTAGAATTGGTGACGCACATGCCAAGTGACGAGTGTGCGGTGTGCACCGTGAGACTTGTCACCTGGTTCATCCCATGGCACTGCTTAGTGATTATTCCCTGATGATATATGTGCTTCTATTAATGTGAATAATGCGAATATGATACAAAATCATGATAAATTATATATATTAAGGCTTCACGGCGATATTGTTAAGACCCGAGCGGTCGTTTACATGCAAACATACTAGAAATCATACTAAGTCAAATGTTAGGGCTTCACGCCGAAAATGCTGAGACCCGAGTGGTCGTATATTTCTGTCTCCTTATGTGTTTATTTGATTTTATATACTCAGTCCTGTCATAGAATATCATTTCATGCCTCAGTCTCGGTAATTGTTGATCTTATATATTTATCATTGCTTCGGCCTAGTTCATGCATCTGTGAGCCCATGTGAGCGAGACTGGAGAGTAATGACTGAGTGAGGTCGAGATCCTGTTATTGAGACAGTTATGAGATCGGATGCACACCGCAGCGATACTCTGATCATGCCTTCGTTGGCTTGATATAGCGCTTGGGCTAATAGGAGCCCCTCCGGAGTCTTTACACCCCCAGTGAGCGCATTGATAATTGAGGGATGGATCTTCCTAGGACATGGATCTTGTAAGAAGTGATGATATTGAGGGATGGCTTCCCTGGACATGGATCTTGTCCGAGGTGATGATAATTGAGGGATGGATCTTCCCTGGACATGGATCTTGTCCAAAGTGATGATATTGAGGGATGGATCTTCCCTGGACATGGATTTTGTCCGAGCGTGTATTCCGGAGATGGATCTTCTCTGTGGGGCTAGATTGGCCTTCCTCAGTATTGAGTGACTATGGTCACCTGTGCTTATGTATATTTCGGGATGGATCTTCCCTGGGCCCTGAGAGCCATATACAGTACTGAGTGGACTCATATGTGAGAGATTGTGAGCACCATATGCATTTCATGCAGTGGACATATTGGCACATAGAGTACTGAGTTATACATGAGTTACTGATCATATTTGAATCATTCTGTTTTCTTTCATTGTCTGTTAGAACTGTGAACATGCCTAGATTTCGTACATTATTTTCCATGCATTTATTGAGGTTTAATCCGTCACTACCTCTCAGCCCATAGTTTGGGTTCGTTACTTCTGAGTTGGTGTACTCACGTTACCCCATGCACCTTGTGTGCAGATCCAGGTATATCGGGACCCGGTAGGGATTGTTGATTAGTTGTCACGGTTTCTTTTGGAGTTTTCAAGGTAGCAGTTGGCGATCGCAGCCTCATTTTCTCCTTCTTTACCTTCCTATTGCCGTTTATTATTTCAAAGAGTATTATGTCAACCTTGTATTTCAATATTTTATTTATAGTAGCTCATGACTCGGTGACACTAGTTCTGGGATTGGTTTTTATTTATGTTTTAATGATGATAAACTTTTAAATGGATTTGTAATGATACTTTTGCTACTAAATTAATGATTTTTCTGAAAAACAACTTTAAACCAAAACAAAATGTGTGGCTTGCTTGATTCCACGACAGGCGCCATCACAGCCGGGTGTTTTGGGGTCGTGACACTTCTTCTGTTGTCCATTCTGCTATCGCCGGAACGAAATCTGAAATTTTCATGATGCCGACTATTATCAAATCACTTAGTCCCTAATTCATGTTTAATTTATCTTGTTCACCAATCCATACTGGTTTTTATTACTCTGGAGTCTAACTTTTCCTTCTGTTAATCATGTTAGAGTCGTGAACTATTTCTTGAAATGAGGATGTGAGTGTTGGCCTATACTCTCTTGTTGTCTTAAGGCCCATCACCTCCCGTCTCTTTCTTCATTTGACTATAGATTCTGTAACACTCTACTGTTTCCATCCATATATCACATCTCACTCATAATGCCTCATTATCACTCTTCGTACTTCCCTGCTAATATTTCTATCTATCACTTTATTCTAAAAATTCGAATGAAACATTCTTTTTCCTTTTAGTCCCCCTTGATCCATCCATTGGCTCCTCGAATTTACAAACATTCTTTCTCTACTAGGGACGGGAGCCACACTAAGGTAATATGTACCCCTTCCAGGATTCCAGTGCACGTCTTTGTAGTATTCATATCTAGATGTACTATTTTAGAGTGCACCATCTATCTCACAGGGAGATCTATTAGAACCTTTGTAATAACCTTCGG
This sequence comes from Nicotiana knightiana, assembly GCA_005239525.1. Taxonomy (NCBI): domain Eukaryota; kingdom Viridiplantae; phylum Streptophyta; class Magnoliopsida; order Solanales; family Solanaceae; genus Nicotiana; species Nicotiana knightiana. The sequence continues at coordinate 116,762 of ML375047.1, forward strand.
AAATGTCAATTAACGCAAACAGTTTATCTACCATTTTGGGTCATTTTAACCCCAGCCGGATCCTGATATCCGTCCCTCTCTTATACTTCTTTTGTTAGACCTCATAGGGCATAAATGATATGGGTGCGTCCAATTGTACATACCTCTATTACTATTGAAAGTAACTCAAAATGCTTATATCTCCCACCTGAGTTGAAAGTACGGATAATCTTCATTAACTGGGTACCTTGTAGCTTTTTTCACCTTGCTTCGTTTACTTGCTGGAACTTATGTCTACTTTTTGATTCTCTTTTTCCTTTTTATCACAAAAGTGGATAGGAATTCTTGCCTTAGGAATCCTTATCAAGAAGCATACACATCTTAGTGTACACATGGTCTGCTGAATACTTCATATTTATCCATCATAAGCATGATGCAAAAATCGAGTTCTTCTAAATCAATTCTTTCACAACTATATCTCTTACGAATCGTCTTTCTGGGTGTAGGAATCGCCGTATTATGAATAAGATAAATTTTAGGAAATTGAGTTCGTACAACAGAGCTTTACCACACGATCTAGAGTAAGAAGAAAGAGTGACAGTCATAAATGCCTTGTAGCCTCCTGCTTATAAGTGCGGTGCATGACACACCCATAAACAAAACTCTATTAGACACGACTTGAAGACTCCCTAGGATAGAACTGCTCTGATACCACTTTTGTCACGCCCCGAACCTAGGGGACGATACCAGCACCTGGTGCCTCACCTATCCTTGCGTACCAACTTACGACTAAGGAACTCTGAACATGTGATGTCATACTTTGGCCATGGGCCACATTGCAAGATGACTGCGAATCCTGATTAGGTATCAATATAAAGATGGGCCGACAAGGCCGTCATAACTACTACAGCTGACAAATCAACCAAATATACATACAAGGCGTGCAAGCCTAACATACTGCACTAACTGATAGGATATGTCTACAAGCTCTACTAATGGATATACTGTGATCGAAACAGCTCCCTGACTTACTCATAACATATATACATGTATATACAAGATGTACATAAGGTTCTAGACTCGGCAACTCTGAAAGGCATGGAGCTTACCGATCAAGCTGAACTCGGCAACACTTAATGAGGAGGTTTACCCGTCGGTCTGTCTGAACCTGCACACATGAAATGCAACGCCCCCAGAAAAGGGACGTCAGTACAAAATAATGTACCGAGTATGTAAGG
>ML375048.1:0-14465 GCA_005239525.1 Nicotiana knightiana
TTTTTTTTTTTTTTTTTTTTTTTCACCTTTTCCTAATTAAACTCAACTAAGGTTATCAATGATGTCAAATTGATCCCAGTCCGATTTTCCCAAGGATTACTCAGCAGTGAGAACTTATTTGTTCTATCTGACAACTTGTTTGATCTCGAACAAAAAGTACAAAGGAAGGATTTGGATCCCAAAATTGTGTTATTTAAGAACCATTAATCGTGTTCTCAAAATTTTAAAATTTATTTTAACATAAACGAGAACTACCTTTTGTAAACATTCTCTCTGTTAAACGATTTGGACCCCAAAATCTTATGACAAAAGTTCAATTACTGTTGTTCACAATTACTTCCAAGGTTACACTTATGTAGCACCAAATCCTTGGCTCTCATCTAGTTGATTAAGGCTGTATCCTGACAAAATTTTGAACTCCTTTTGTTTGTTAGTGTAAGCTCATTCTTTGTTGCAGTGAGAATCATGAGAAATATATGGATTAGACTGTATCTTGATAAACGCAAACTCTTCTAACTCTTTTGTTTACTATTGTAAGCTCATTCTTCTTCTGGACAAGATGTGAGAAATACACACATTTGTCTTTGATCGCGTAGCTCTTGTGCTTGCATGCCCTTATATGTTTCTTCTCAAGGCTATTTGTGACTGCAGTAATAAAATTGTATTTTTCTTGAAAAGATGTTTACTGCAAGTGCGTGTAAGAATGTGTTCACAGAAGCTTTTCCACCACAATCATGTAGGATCACAGGGTGGAGGAAGGTAATTGCGAGTCTGATAAAACAAAGTATAGAGGATGGTAACAATTGAGCTAGCAATGAGTCTGAAATTTCTTCAAATGATGCTGTTGGTAAGGTGTTGGTAAGGTGCTAGGCAAAGAACATCCTGAAAGGGTGAGATATTTGGGAATAAGAGCTACTCCAAGTAATACTTTCAGAGAGACAAATCTTCGTCCTGGTGATATTAGAATGTGAGTAATAATGTTGGATGTTCTTCTTCTGGATGCCAAGAGAAGTACAATTAATTGATGAATACTCTCAAAGCATACATGATAATGAAGGAAGGGTCAATACCAGAACAATTTGCTGGGATCTTTGCTTCTACTCCTACAACGGTATGCTAAGTTCTTTTATCTTTGGTGTAAGGAAAGAACTTGTTTTGATTTCATACTACCTTATAAAGTAGGTTTGGAATTTTACTTTTTTCTTAATAACTCTTCACAATTGAAGCTTAACTTGTGTTTTTCTTTTTATACTTTTTGTTGCAGCCAAGTGATGCAGGTAGTAGACCCGTTTCACCGACGAATGCAAGAAGATCTTCTCGCGCTAGTAATCCCAGTGACCATTGAGATTCAATTTAATTGAAGTAGATGTATTAGGATAATGTAATAGCTGACTAATATAAACGGTTAACTATGTTCTAATTTAGCTTGATGACATATGAACTATGTCATAGTATTTTTCATGGTTAATGAAATATTGATGTTTCTTAATTTTAATGTTTTGGTTTAAGCATAAATATTTCAATTGATATTGATGATAAAAATCAATTCTATAATATATTTAAAAATAGATATGGATAATTAAAACTCCTAACGAGAAATTGATTAGATCCTATGGTGTGCACATGGGAAATTGCGGGGGTTTACAACTCCTACACTCAGAAAAATATTAAATTTTAAAAATAATAATGTACTTTCGCTTATGCAATCGCGGAGGTTAAAAATTGCAATTTGCAGAGGTTATGAACCTCCGCTATTTGCTGTCACGGCGGTTCGGGAAACTCCCGCATTTAACTGCCGCAATTTAATAGTAGCGATGCTTACTGCGGGGGTCTGCTCAACCGCTGTGAAGAATAAACCTCCGCAAATTGCAATTATAACCTCCGCTATTTACCTGTTTTTTTGTAGTGTTATTAGTTATTATGTTTCCTTGAAATGGTATTTACATTATGCAATCGAATTGAATAGATTTAGGCCACCCGGAGTCGGATACTCGTGGCAAGAGCGTGGTATTGAGTTGATTAGTGCAGTCAAGGTAAGTGGCTTGCCTAACTCTGTGTTGGGGATTTCCCCTTAAGCATTTTATACTGATTTTGTTACGTGGACGCGTGTACGTGAGGTGACGAGTGCATACACAGGTCATTATTGCTAAAATTCCATTTTTCCTTCCATGCAATCACTCATTTTCATTCCTATATTATTGTTTCCTATCTTAACTGAGTAGTTAGCTTAAGAATAAGCATGTCTACCTGTCCTTACTTGATTCCCTCTTATTTGCTACTGGTTGCACCATGCTTAGGTAGTTTTACTCTATTCTTGCCTGTTGTTTTTTTCCGGAACTGTTTAATTAAGCCGTATCCGACATACTTCTGCATTGCATATTTAAATTGGGACTACGGACGAAGTTCCGGGAGCTTTCCCCCTGTACTGCATTTCATATTTAAATTGGGACTACGGACCGAGATCCGGGAGCTTTCCCTCTGTACTGCATTTCATATTTAAACTGGGACTAAGGACCGAGATCCGGGAGCTTTCCCCCTGTACTGCATTTCATATTTAAATTGGGACTACGGACCGAGATCCGGGAGCTTTCCCTCTGTACTGCATTTCATATTTAAACTGGGACTAAGGACCGAGATCCGGGAGCTTTCCCCCTGTACTGAAATGCATATTTAAATTGGGACTACGGACGAAGATCCGGGAGCTTTCCCCCTGTACTGCATAGCATATTTAAATTGGGACTATGGACTGAGATCTGGGAGCTTTCCCCTTGTACTGCATTGCATATTTACTGTTGAGATATATGTTGTGCTGAGCCGAGGGCTCTCTTTCTGCTATTAATTCTTCCAGTTTACATTAATCCTGTTTATCATTGCTTATCTATATTTTACTGTTTTAAATGTATAATTGACTAGTTTTAAAACTCGATAAAGCCTCAACCTGACCTCGTCACTACTTGACTGGGGTTAGGCTTGGCACTTTCGGAGTACCGAATGTGGAGTACTCACCCCCTTTCCTGCGCATGTTTTCCCCATGTGCAGATCCAGGTACCAGCACACAGTACAATGGCTAGGCGCATCTTAGCAGCTGCATAGGAGACCACGAGTTAATTCTGCCGCGTCCGCAGGATCTCACGAGTCCCCTTCCTACTCTAGTACAGATATAGGAGATATATAGATACATTTTCCTTATTTCTTTGTATAGAGCTACAATAGTTCAGAGCTTGTAACTTTGTGATGTTCAGGGTTTTGGGAAATTAAAAGCTGTAAATGCCGAGCGGCTAAAATTTTTATAGTATTGCTTCTTCTTTACTGTTTCTATTATTGTTTTGCCTTATTTTCCGCAAGGTTTAGGCTTACCTAGTCGTAGGGACTAGGTGCCGTCACGAGACCGTTCGGAGGGTAATTCGGGTCGTGATATACGAGTACAACACAATGATATCCAGTAAGTGACAAGCCTAACCTCAGCAGAGAGTGACGAGGTTATGTCAAGGCCCTACTGAAGATAATGAGAAACATGAGAAATATATAATGATTTAATGAAAATGACAAAGAAAGTGAAACGATAAAGAATTTACGGAATGTAACAACACTGAATTAAGGCAGTTAATAAAACTTGAAAGGAAAGCAAGAATTTTACAAGTTAAGGAAACAACGACCAAACAAATAAAACAAATAGAAAAGATCAATACGGGGGCCAATAAAGGTACCACCTCGTAGTCCCAAATCATAGAAGTAACTCACAGTCTTTCCTTATATCACCGCGGGAGCCTTTACATTTAGTTTTGAAAATCATTTTTTCCCGAAATAGCACCCTGCGTTTTAGCCCACCTTATCACACCGCATAGCTTCTAGTAGTTCCCCTACTAGACACACGTATCAAGCCCACCTTATCTCACCGCATGCGTTTCAACACCCAGACCTTATACCACCGCATGTGTATCAATAATAACAACAGTACGACAAAAACCTTGTATAAACAACCAAACAATCCTCTCAACAATAACATGAATGCCAAACATAACAACTCAATAAAATGATATTGCACAATTTACACTTTGCCTCAATGGAAACCACGACCTTTGCAACCCAACACCAAACTCAACAACAAGATATTTCAAAGATATCAATTTTCCAGTAAAGAATCTCACATCTAAATAATAAATACAGAATTAAGAAAGCAAGTAATTCAACTAAACATGTAGTACAATTTGCAAATAACAGACAAGAAAAGTAGACATGTGAAATTAAACTAAACATGGTGACTATAACATGCTAAATTAACTTAATTTAAAGCGTTAAAGGAAGAATGTAACAACTTGACTTGTTGTTTGAGAATTTGCATCTCGTTCGGTAACTTAAGACCTCGAGATCTTTATTTTTTTTAACACAAACATAAGATTATATTACTTAAACGAATAGGTACATAGTAGTAGCAATTTTTAGGGCATTACCATTGCCCATAGATGCCAAATAGGAACACCAGAACTAGAAATGTCTTTATAACTATTACAAACATCATTTTTGTTTTGGAGTACTATTTCTTCAACAAAAGGAGGGATGAGCATGAAAAAAACACTTGGTAGATGGTGTATTTATTATATGAGATCTTCGTATAATGTATTATGACTTCCTTGTGAGGTTGAGTATGTGTTTCAGACAAGTTAGGATCAATTTTGAAGAACAATTCTTATTTTGGAGGCTTAAGTGAAAAGAGTTGACAGAAGATTTGACTTTGATGTAAATGACTATGTAATGGAGTTTTGATAATTTCAATAACTTTGTATGGTGATTTGGACTTAGGTATACATCCAGATTTGGATTTGGAAGTCCGAACGATAATTCGGCGCATTTTGGCGAAAATGGGAAACTCGAAGTTTTGGAAGTTTGAGAGGTTTGACCACGGGTTGACTTTGATGATATCAGACTTGTATTTTGATTTTGGAAATTTTAATATCTTCATTATGTCATTTAGGACTTTTGTGCAAAATTTGAAGTCATACTGGATTGATTTGATAGGTTTCGGCATGAGTTTTGGAAGTTAGAAGATTAGAAAATTCATAAGTTCGATTGAGGTGTGACTCATGATTTTGATGTTATGTATGGGGATTTGAAGCCTTGGGTAGGTTCGTGTTATGTTTTTAGACTTATTGGTAAGATTTGACGGGGTCCTGAGGGGCTCAGGTGTATTTTGGATCATTGGTTGAGCGACTAGTTGAGTTAAGAAGTTGGAGTTTGACCATGGTCACTTTCGGGTCAAGACGACCTCTTTTTAGTGTTTTGAGTGTGCGAGCATGTATATAGCTTATTTTATGATTGAAAGTCATATATGGTTTGTGTTCGGGAGGTTCCAAATGAGTTTCAGATCATTTCAGAGAAGTTTGGGTTTGCTGGTTTCTGGTGAGGTACTGTTCATTCGCAATTGCGATGATTTTTTGGAGTTTAGTGCGGTTCACAATTGCGAACAATTTATCGCAATTGTGATGATTTTTGGAGTTTAGTGCTGTTCGCAAATTGCAAACCATTTATTGCAATTGCGATGATTTTGGAGTTTAGTGCATGTTCGCAAATGCGAACTCTTTGTCGCAATTGCAACATTTTCCAGCACAGTTCATCTTTGCAATTGCGAATAAATCATGGCATTTGCGAACAATCCGCAATTGCAAATCTTTTGTCCGCAAATACCAATCTGGGCAGAAACATAAGGGATCGAAATTGGTCATTTCTTCATTTTGTTTTGGATTTTTTAAGCTCTGCTTTGGGCGATTTTGGAGGGATTCTTCATGAGCTTGATTGGGGTAAGTGTTCCATGTCTGAAATCGGTTATATTTCATGATTACATGGTTATTTCCATCAATTATTAGTGAATCAAATTGAAGAAATTGAGAAAAATTGCAAAACTTTTCAATAACGTAAAATGAAGATTTTGAATGATGAATTCCTTGTGCTTTGGCTTCTCCACCTTCTCTATAGCCTCCTTAGGTCTTAGATGTGTCAAAAGTCTCAAAATGCCATTTTTCATGTGTTTATACTATGTAGGGTTAGGCCCGGAGGAAAACACCTTTTCCTACGCGTATCTGGAAAATACTCTGTGAAAAATGGGCGCGCTGCATAGGGTGACGTGCTAGGCGGGGTGGTAGTGGGGATTTCCAGAGAACTCACAATTTTACAGGAGCGGGATTTGGTGCAGCCGTGGCGCGCCAAGCGCCGCCCCACGCGCCACGACTATGGGTTTTTCTTAGAGCCTGCCTTTTTGCTTGAATTTTGAAGTCTAGACGTGGTTCTCGACCCCCGAACACGATCCCCGCTTACTCCCTTAGGATTTTACTCAGAATTAAAAGCTCCAAATAACTCGAATTAGTTCCATACCATTTACATAGATTGGAATCCTCGTACAAGGCATAAAATACACAATTAGTGCAAAACACTAGCTATTAAAGCTCCAACTCTATTAAAGTGAAGTAAATTCAAGTGCAATAAGCGACTAAAAACGAGGTTATCGCCTACCATCAACACCCCACACTTAAACCATTCCTCGTCCTCGAGCAATCAAACTACAGTTCATATAGACACGACCTTTTATAAATAACTTTCTAACTCATTACACCAAGAATATGTAAAATAGATTAAGCACATTACCGTAACATCATAGCCTCAAAATTTGGCTCACAAGCACTATGCATTATTTATAACCTGCTCACTTACTCTAACACAGAGGTCAACAACATTACCTTTCCTTCATGAATCAATTGCCCTCACAACCATAAAGAGTAGTTCCATACGCAATCAAATTTAAGAACAATTAGGAACTCAAGATAAGATGAATTCACTCACTCTCAGAAATAACATTCATATGCTACCAAAAGATGCACCATAGGTGTGACCGTATTGTACTACTCAACTAATCGAGCTCATTCAGTCAAGGATCAAGTAGGACTTTTATTGGTTGTAATGTTGGCTACGGGACGGGTATGATACATTGAGATATAAGAGTAACTACACCTCCATACGCACTTTAATACGTACATTTCATTGTTCAAACCCCACAATTATGTCAAGCCATAACTCCACCTTCATATGAATATACATTAACTCCCACTTCTTTAAGAACAATTACATCAAGAGTTACCACTTATCAAAGATCACTTTTCACAATCATACAATTTATCTATTTTTTTTCTTTTTTCTCACTTCAAGTGACTCTTATTTTTTTCAAAAATCATTGCACCTTCTTCTTTATTTCATTATTTCCACTCAAAAGCCACACCAACCATCCACACTTCAACTTTTACAAAGTTCATAACAATTTCAAGTGCCCACGAGAGGTAAATGGTTCAAACAGATGGTCAATTCAAACAAATGGGTAAGGCTTGTAATGTGCTCGCCAAAGAAACAAGATTACAAGCTCAACGAGGTTAACGAATATACATAACATTTAGGTGGGTAAAAGCATATACTTGGCTTAACAAAGAAAATCCTATATCACTTCCAAGACTGAATAAAACTACTATTTCGCTTCGCAAACATACAAGGAAATTTCTAGACATCTAATTCAATGCACATAATACAACCAAACCTCACATACACATGGCACATAACTCACTCAGGATTGGACTATCAAAACATTCTAGTCAAATCAGTTAAGCAAAGTTATGATCATACAATTTAAGGTACTTATGCAAGAGTCAAAAACTGAGTCTAAGCGTCAAAACTAAAGCACTCACTATTCTCAAGGCATAATGAAATTAAGAGACATTGCTTCCAATTCAATTCATCGCACAAGGCTTCCTACTTATAAAAATAAAAATCTAACTACACTCAGTTCGAACAAAACCTTTGGGAAAGAACCACGTCACAAAGAAAAAACCAAGGGGGGTTTATTATACTAACTAACAAAATAAAAGCTTTTGTATTTTTCTTTCGACTTAAATCCCTCAAGAAACCCGTCGAATGATATCCATCGTCGGGAAAAGTCAAAAATTTTAAAATTTTAATGGTTTTTTAAAAAATTTCTATCTCTAACTACTAAATCAACAAAGACTAGAACATGTACATATAACATACAATTATCCCCATACCTCACACTTCAAGTTGTGGCATGTCCCCATGACACACAATTAAAAGGCATAAGGTAAAGGAAACTTCTCTGAATTCTCAATCGAGGTCTGAGTCGATATCGGGCTCCATTCCACGCGCCCGAACTAACGTACACATCCACATACATATTCTTCTTAGCCTTCTTGGGGTACATCCCACACTTATGTTTCTCAATCACTGAAGCCTTCTCCTTTGAACTATTCACCTTCCACTTAACACTTGCAGTTGGCTTCTCCTTTTTCACCCAGTTGCTACATTCATCTCAAACGTCACCGTCTCATCACCCACTCTATGCATGAGTTTCCTATGTATATCCAGTATAGCTCTACCCATTACTAAAAATGGCCATCCTATGATGAAGGGGACCTCCTTGTTCTCCTCCATATTCACCACTATGAAATCTACAGGTAATACGAACTTATCCACCCGCACCAAAACATCTTCTACTATCCCCTCGGGTGTTATAGTCCTTTGGTCTGCCAGCTGCAAAGATATTGGCACCGAACTTATCTCTCCAATATCCTTCTTCAATTTTTTGTATATTGACAAAGCCATTAGACTAATTGAGGCACCAGAATCACATAAAGATTTATCAAATTTAAGAGTGCCTAAAGAGCAAGGTATTGTAAAACTCCCTAGATCTCCACACTTTTGTGGGAGTTTATTTTGCAATATTTCACTGCAATGCTCTGTAAGTTTGACCACTCAGGTCTTTCTATCTTCCTCTTCTTTGTAAAGATATCCTTCAAGAATTAGGCGTAAGCTGGCATTTGAGAGAGAACTTCTGTGAATGGCAAGTTTACATTAACCTTTCTCCGTATATCAAGAAATCTTTCAAACTGCTTGTCCAGCTTTTCTCTATACAACTTTTGGGGAAAAGGTAGAGTCGACATGTGCTTTCTCTTTTCATTAATGTCCTCCCTTCTTGAAGTTTTCTCCTTCTTCTTTTTCTTTACTCCCTTCTTACCTTTGTTTTTCTTACCATCTTCAATTTTCAGCTCCTTACCACTTTTTTTTAGGCGTAGCTTCATTTTGAATTGGAGTGGTATCTTTCAACACTTGTCCATTTCTCAAGGTCACAACATTCGCCGTTTCTTTGGGATTCTTTTTAGTATCACGTGGTGGAGTACCTGGGATTCTTTCCAATAATATAGTTGGAATTTGTCCCAATTGTCTCTCCAAGTTACGCAAACCTGTCCCAGGTTCTTTGATAGCTGCACCATGAGCATCTAACCTCTCATCTGTCTTGACAATGAAGGATTTCATTAGATCTTCTAACCCAGACTGAATTGGTTGTTGAGGCTGAAATTGCGGCCGCTGTTGATTCACAAAACTAGGAGCTCTGTGAAATCTGGAGTTATTTTGTTGTCATGCATTTGTTGTACCCCTAGGTGAACTCCATGAAAAATCGGGGTGCTTATGACCCATTGCATTGAAGTTGTAATTACCAACAACATTAACTTCCTCGATTGAGGCTTGACACTCATGGGTAGGCTTCCCTCTTCCACATATATCGCACGCTGCAGGAGCCTCACTATATATTGAAGCTAAGGTTAGCCTCCTTATTTCCTTTCCCATGACATCAAGTTGTACCTGCACAGACGTGTTAGCATCAACCTGGTGTAGCAGTTGTTTTTCAATTTCCGGCTCGTATGGTAGAAATTCCTTCCCAGAAGATCGTGTCATGCACCAATCTAACCCGTTGCCTAAGCACAATCAAAGAGCACCAACCGTAAAGGGGAAAAATAAAATAAAATTCCTGAATTAGCACTACAAAAATATTTCAAACACTATTGATTGCTAACCCCCGAAAACGACACCAAAATTTGACGAGCTCAAAACAGACACTTAAATTATGCTCGCTAATCGAATATAGTATAGAAAATTATCGTATCCACATCGGTTGGAATTAAACAGTATTTTCATAGTTCGTAGCTAGATTGCTATCCAAGATGATCAACAGTTGAGAACTATGTGAATTAAAAAGATAATTAACTAAGAATCTAAAGCTAATTGACTAATGATAATCAAACAAGAGTAGCAAGGAAGATATCAATGGGAGAAAAAGTGTTGATTGGCTAGGTGCAAGATAATTTTCTGGGATTAAACTCTAGTTAATTCACTTCTAATGTTCAATTAAGTCTCTCTAATTCACTCAATTATTAGTTCAAACATTTAGCAGAAACTCCTCTCTCGATTAAGTCTTAACATCACAATATGAACTAAGTTAAACTCAGTGAAGATATGCACGAACCGTAGTGGATTGGTCTTTAGGAGAACCTCTTTTGATTATCCTCCTAATTATGTTTAATCAACAATTCAACTAGCCTCTTTCGATTACCATGAAAAACTAATGAATTCAACCAACAAAATAATGCAAAAACATAACAAGTTATCTGTCTCTCGATTACATGAACATGTGAATATAGATGCAACAATTAAATCATCCGAAACGACTCAATACATAAATTATTAGAGTTAATATCCACAAACAATAAACACCAAATCCATCAATCCCTAAAGAGAACCACTTTATAAATATGGAGTAATTCGTCACAAATATAAAGAAAAGCATAAAATGATCCAAACTCTTGTCTTGAGTGAGGATTGAATGATGAATTCCTTGTGCTTTGGCTTCTCCATCTTCTCTCTAGCCTCATTAGGTCATAGATGTGTCAAAAGTCCCAAAAATACCGTTTTTAATGTATTTATTCTAAGTAGGTTCGGGCCCGGACGAAAACACCATTTCTTAAGCGAATTTGGAAAATACTCTGTAAAAAATGCACAAGCGCGCCACATGGGGTGACGCCAGGCAGGGAACTAGTGGGGATTTCCAAAGATCTTGCAATTTGAAAGGAGTAGGATTTTGGGCAGCTGTGGCGCGCCAAGCACCACCCCACGTGCAGCTGCTGTGGGTTTTTCTTAGAGCCTTCTTTTTTGCTTGATTTTTGAAGTCTACACGTAGTTCTCGATCTCTGAACGTGATCCCAGCTTACTCCATTGGGATTTTACTCAGACTTCAAAGATCCAAATCGCTCGAATTAGCTCCATAACATTTACATAGCTCGGAATCCTCCTACAAGGCATAAAATACATAATTAGTGCAAAACACTAGTGTATAAAGCTCCCACTCTATTAAAGTACAGTAAATTCGAGTGTAATAAGCGACTAAAACATGAGGTTATTTCCTACCATTAGTGGAGTCTAGTGGGTTTTCTTTCATTATATTCCATCTTAAGGAAGCAAATTATTAGTGGTGGCGAGCATATGATTTGGGTAGTTCGGTGGAGGTAACTTCACTCACTTGGGCTCAATTCGCAGATATATTCTTGAGGGAGTTTGTTCCCCAGAGTCTCAGAGATGCATGGCACATAGAGTTTGAGAAGTCGTGCTAGGGTTGTATGATAGTGTCAGAATATGCGGTCCAGTTTAGTGATTTGGCTAGGCATGCACCAGCCTTGGTTGCTATTGTCAGAGAGCAAGTCCGTCGATTTATCAAGGGGATCAACCCAATATAAGATTTAGTATGGCCCGATATTTGGAGATGGACATCGCATACCAGCAGGTAGTGGTGATTTCTAGGAGATTGGAAGGTATGTTGACCCAGGAGAGAGAGAGAGGAGAGAGAGGTCAAGAGGCCTAGAGATTATGGCACATATAGTGTCACCCGTGCCCTAGTTGCAGCTCGTCATGGTAGGGGTATGTGAGTCACCCTGTTCATTCAGCACTTCCAGCTTCTAGCGTATTCCGGCCACTCCTAGGCCTTAGGCTCCCTATTATGCACCGCCATTGTCTAGTGCACCTCCTACACGGGGTGCTTTCAGCGGTCGGTCAAGCTGACCAGGCCTGAGCCAGCCATAGCTACCACATGCTCCAAGAGCCTATTTTGAGTGTGGTGACACTCTCCATATGGTGAGGGATTGCCCAAACTTAGGAGGGGTGTACCTTCACAGACTACTCAGGCTTTGCATGTTCCACTATGTCCTCAGGCCATGGTTACCGCACCAGTTGCCACTCCACATGCATAACCAACTCTATGTGGAGGTCAAGCAGGTAGAGGTCGCCCTAGAAGAGGAGGCCAGTCCAGATATTATGCTCTTCCCGCTAGGACGAAGGAAGTTGCATCTGACTTAGTCATCACAAGTATTGTTCCGGTCTTTTATAGAGATGCCTCGATTTTATTTTTTTATCCAGGTTCCACGCAATTTTATGTGTCATATTACTTTGCACTATATTAGGTGTATCTCGTGATTCCTTAAGTTCTTCCGTCCATGTGTCCACACCTGTGGGAGATTCCCTCGTTATTGACCGTGTGTATCAGTCGTGTTTGGTTGTCCTTAGTGGTTTTGAGGCCAGAGCCAATTTATTGTTGCTCAATATGGTAGATTTTGATGTTATTTTAGGCATGGGATGGTTGTCTCCCTATCATGCTATTCTTGATTTTCATGCCAAGACTGTGATGCTGGCTATGCCAAGTTTACCACAGTTAGAGTGGAGAGGTACTTTAGATTATGTTCCTAGCAGGGTTATCTCATTTCTAAAGGCTCAACAGATGGTTGAGAAGAGGTGTGGTTTGTATCTAGTATATGTGAGAGATGTCAGTGCTGATACTCCTACTATTGAGTCAGTCCCAGTAGTGAGGGATTATCCAGATGTATTCCTGGCAGATCTTCTGGGCATGCTACTCGGTAGGGATATCGATCTTAGTATTGATTTGTTACCAGGTACTCAGCCCATTTCTATTCCTCCATATTGTATGGACCCACCAGTGTTGAAGAAGTTAAAGGATCAATTGTAGGAGTTGCTGGATACGGGTTCTATCCGGCCCAATGTATCTCCTTGGGGTGCTCCGGTCTTGTTTGTAAAGAAGAATGATTGTTTTATGCGCATGTTCATTGATTATCGCAAGTTGAACAAGGTTACATTGAAGAACATGTATCCATTGCCACGTATTGATGACCTATTTGATAAGCTATAGGGTGCCGGGGTATTCTTCAAGATTGACTTGCCTTCAAGCTATCATCAGTTGAAGATTTGGGAGCCAGATATCCCAAAAACTGCTTTCAGTACTCAGTTTGGTCATTATGAGTTCCTTATGATGTCTTGGGCTGACCAACGCCCCAGAAACATTCATGCATTTGATGAAAAATTTATTCTGGCCCTATCTTGACTCATTCATCATTATTTTTATTGATGACATTCTGATGTACTCCTAGAGTCGAGTGGATCATGAGCAGCACTTGAGGACCATGCTCCAGACCTTAGGAGAAAAGAAGTTATATGCAAAATTTTCAAAGTGTGAATTCTTGCTTGATTCAGTAGAATTTTTGAGCCATTTAGTGTCAAGCGAGGGGATCAAGGTAGATTCGAAGAAGATTGAAGTAGTGCAGAGTTGGCCCAGATCATCTTCAGCTACAGAGATCCGAAGTTTTCTTGGTTTGGCAGGGTATTACCATCGATTTGTGTAGGGTTTCTCATCTATTGCAGCATCTATGACCCATAAGGTTTCTCCGTTCAGGTGGACCTGGGAGTGTAAGGAGAGCTTTCAAAAGCTCAAGACTTCTTTGACTACAACCTCAATGTTGGTAATGCTTACATGTTCGGGGTCTTATACTATGTATTCTGCTGCATCACGTATTGGTTTCAGTGCAGTTTTGATGCAGGATGTTGGGTGATTGCCTATGCATCAAGACATCTGAAGGTGAATGAGAAGAACTATCCTATCCATGACCTTGAGTTAGTAGCTATTGTTCATTCCTTGAAGATCTGGCGGCACTATTTGTACGGTGTCCCTTGTGAGGTCTACACCGACCACCAAAGTCTACAGCATCTGTTCAAATAGAAGGATCTTAACTTGCGATAGCGGAGGTAGTTAGATCTGCTTAAGGACTATGATATCACCATTCTTTATCATCTAGGGAAGGCCAATATGGTGACTGATGCCTTGAGTCGCAAGGCGAAGAGCTTGGGAAGTTTAGCATATTTACCGGTAGTAGAGAGACCATTAGCCTGGGATGTTGAGGCCTTGGCCAACTAGTTAGTTAGAATGGATGTTTTGGAGCTGATTCTAGTTTTGGCTTGTGTGTTGTCTTCTATTTATGATCGTATCAGAGAGCTTCAGTATGACGACCCCCATCTACTTGTCCTCAAGGATACAGTTCAGCACGACACTACCTAGGAGATCACTATTGGGGATGATAGTGTATTACGGATGTAGGGCAGACTATCTATGCCCAATGTAGATGGTTTATGTGAGTTGATTCTCCAGGAGGCTCACATTTCAGGATACTCCATGCATTCGGGTGCCACCAGGATGTATCGTGACTTGAGGCAGCAGTATTTGTAGGGGGGGGGGGGAAGAAGAAGGACAT
>ML375048.1:14671-32937 GCA_005239525.1 Nicotiana knightiana
TATTTGTAGGGGGGGGGGGGGAAGAAGAAGGACATAGTGGAATACGTAGCTTGTTGCCTAAACTGTCAGGAGGTGAAATATAAGCATCAATGGCCTAGTGGATTGCTTCAGAGGTTAGAGATTTCATAGTGGAAATGAGAGCTAATCACTATGGATTTTGTTGTTGGGCTCCCACATACTTGTGGATACATTGACCATGTCAGCTCATTTCATTCTAGTGAAGACTACTTATTCTTTAGAGCAGCTGGCGCATGTTTATATTTGCGAAATTGTCAGGCTTCATGGCGTACCTCTATATATCATCTCTGACCGGGTACGCAGTTAAAATCATGGTTCTAGAGGGATGTTCAACATGAGTTATTCACGTGGGTGGAGTTGAGCACAACCGTTCACCCTCAAATGGATGGACACTTTTAGCGCACTATTTAGATATTGGAGGATATGCTTCGTGCGTGCGTGATAGAGTTCGAGGGGTATCAGACCTTTAGAGATTCTTGAGAGGGTTGGAGAGGTGGCTTACATGCTTGTACTACCACCTAGTCTAGCTGCAGTACATTTAGTATTCCATGTTTCTATTCTCCGGAAGTATCACGGTGATCCGTCTCACGTGTTAGACTTCAGCTCAGTCCAGTTGGACAAGTATTTATCTTATGTTGAGGAGCCAATGGCGATTTTGGATAGGCAGGTTCGAAAGTTGAGGCTGAATAACATTATATCAGTTAAGGTTCAGTGGAGGAGTTATCCAATTGAGGAGGCGACTTGGGAGACCGAGCATGATATGCGTAGCCGTTATCCTCACCTTTTCACTACTTCAGGCATGTCTGTATACTCGTTCGAGAAAGAAGGCATGTTTTAAGAGGGGAAAGAAGTAACGACCCGACCGTTCATTTTGAGTTTAATATCCCCGATCTACTATTTATTGCCTCCTTTGTTTTATACTGTGGTTACGTGACTTGCCGGTGTGTTTGGTTTTGGTTTCGGGTGAGTTTTGGAGTGAAATAGGACACATAGTCCCTAAAATGGAAGTTGAAGTCGTAGGAGTTGACTGTAGTTTGACTTGTGTGAAGACAAATTCAGAATGGAGTTTTAAGGGTTTCAAATAGATCCGTATGGTGATTTGGTTCTTAGGAGTGTGTCCAGATTTTGATTTGGAGGTCCATAGGTCTTTTCGGCATGATTTGGCGAAAGATGGAAGTAGAGGAATTTGGGAAGTTTGACCGGGAGTGGACTTTATTTATATCAGGGTAGGATATCAATTTCAGGAGTTGGAATAGGCTCTTAATGTCATTTATGAATTGTGTGCAAAATTTGGTGTCAATCAGATTTTTTTGGTACGAATCGTCGTTGGTTTTGGAATTCGAAAGTTCATAGTTGCTTAGGCTTGAATTTAGGTTGCGATTCATAGAATTTGTGCCGTTTGATGTGAGTTGTGGCCTCGAGTAGGTCCGTTACATGTGTTTATAACTTGTTGGTATATTCAGATGGGGTCTCGAGGCCCCCGTGTGTGAATCAGATGGAAATCAGATCATTTTTTGAATTACTGACTGGTGAAGTGCTGGGCTGGTTCTGATGTCTTTGCACCTACAAAAGTATTGGCCGCAGGTGCGGGCTCGCAAATGCGAGACACTGGCCGAAGAGGGGGATTTTTTCTAGCCCTATTGGGATCACATGTGCGATCATTTATCAGCATAAGCGGACTCGTTGATGCGGTGGCTGCCTTCGCAAATGCAGAACTTGGGGAAACAACCTTGGGCTTGACCGCAAATGCGGTGATTCATGCACCGAAGAGGGCTCACCGAAGCGAGCTCTTATCTACAGATGCAAAACCCCTAGACTTAAGCTGGGACTACACATGCATGGTTTTTTCTGCAGGTGCAGCTTGCAGATGCAACAAAAGGCCCGCAGATGCGTTTTAACTGGGCAGAAAAAGGGATTTTCGATGGTTAGTCTTCATATTTCATTTTGGGGATTTTGGGAGCTCGGATTGAAGCAAAATTTCGAGGGTTGTTCCAAAGAATTGTTGGGTAAGGATTCTTGACACATTTTTGATTAATTCTCATGAATTTACTGATAATTACATCCTTTAATTAGTGTTTTGGAGTTTAAAATTGAAAAAAAAGTGTAGAAGTTCTTAAACTAAGTTTTTTTTGGGTTTAGAAAGGCTAAATGAGGTCGGATTTGGATAATTTTTGTATGGTTGGACTCTATATCAAATGAGTGTTCGGATTTTGTAATGTTGGTCGGGTTCCGAGAAGCGGGCCCAGGTTGACTTTTTGGGGCGATTTTTCAATTCTTTGCTAAGATTACTATTTCATTATTTAAATTAGTTTCCTATACTTATATTTATATTATGACTTTTAAATAGGGTTTTTCTTATATTTCAAAATATAAGAAAGTGGTAATACACACGTGGTGTCCACTGTGGCAATTTAATAGTTGGGTCCACTGCCACATTAGAGCACTGTTAAAAGTAGGGGTAAATTTGAATACTTTAATAACGATAGGGGTATAGATGCCTCAAAAGTATAAAGGAGGTTAAATATAAACAATATTTGAAAGTGGAGGGGTAGATTTGGCCATTTTCTCTCTTCTTATCTCTGAATTCAACTTTCGTCTTTCGAAACTAAGGAATATCCTTTAAATTTGTGTAAAACTAATTTTTAGTATGTTTATGGTTTGCAAATATAATAAATAAAACACAAGAACAAACATCCTAAATATTGGACTATATATTTAATGCAATATATTTTCTTGCACGAACAACTGTATGTTGCACTTTCAAGAGGGATATCAAGAAAAACAAGCTGGTTAAGGCCGAGCAACCAAAACATTAGGAGGAAACATACACAAAAAGATATTGTGCACAAAGAAGTGTTCGTTAAGATACCATCCCATTAAATACTTTTAAATTAAAATACATAATTATCTAACTAACATGGCAAAATTGATCATTTGTGTAATTTTTGATGATGTCCTTTTATTTTAAATTCATGTATTATACTAATGTAATAATATTTATCGACATTTAGATGATTGTTGTATTATTATACGAAAAATTTCTCTTATTAATTAAATTTTATTGTTCCGTCGTATAAATAAATGTTTAAATCATCACGTGCCATTATTAACGTGCAACGCACATTCATAGATATTAGTGTTATAACATATTTATTTTTATATTTGTGCGTAGTTGTTGGTATTTAATTATTAGATTTCTTTTCTCTACTTAATATTTTTCTCTTTTCACTTTTATTATCCATTATGTTTAGGGGCATCATCGGTCTCATGCTTAGATTATAACTCTCGACAATACTAATTAAATTGTAACAAACATATGTAATATTTTTTATCATTAAATTTTTCTTTTCCTATTTTTTTAATATTAGGAGATGAGAGTAGCCGGTTGATTAGGGAAGGCTTTTCTTCTAAGTTGTCATCTATTCAATTTTATATCCTAATTTCGTTATGATTTCAAAAAATAAGACCAAGAAACTAAATCAATTAATGAACTATGTCTGAATTAAGTAACTACCAAGAAAGTAATTTTAATAAAGATCTCTTTTCATTTTTATTTCTGACTAAAATAATGAAGATCTCATTTTCATTTAATAGTGAAGATCTTATTCTCATAATCTCATTTTATTTCCACTTATAAAATATAGCAAATGAAGGCATGACCATAACCAATTTCAAAACAATGGAATCCAAATTTCACATTGTTCTCCTATTCTCCTTTCTCTTATTTTTCTACAAAACATCCTTCGTTGATAGTTTAACAATTCACATAAGAAATGTTTTTCCAAGAAGTTCACCAGCTCTTGAACTCAGTTGCGACACTGGCACAATAACAGTACAAGAGAATGTGACAATTGTATCAGAAACGAAATATGAATTTCCAGTTAATATAGATAATACATATTTTTGCAAATTATTATGGGGTAGATTTATTTCCTATTTTAATGCGTTTGAACCAGCAAGAGACCCTCCAACTGCTGATGATATTTATTGGCTGCCTAAAAATGACGGCCTCTTCTATTCATATGATAATATCATTTTTAACGCAGGCGGTAAGTGGGTAAACAATGGAAATTGATTTGTTCTATTTGGTCTGTTTTGTTTTAATTTATTGTCCTAAGGGTAAGAAATGTGGAAGCAATAAGAGGGGAGTTAAACGAGCCTTTCTATACTGTATTTAATTTTATTTCTAGCATAAATATTATTCATGCACTTTCTTATACTTAGATTTTTTGACAGTTACTACTTTTGCTTCGATTACCTTAGTATCTTGTTGTTATTACTGCTTCTTTTTCATTAATCTATCCATTACTGCATATTGTGACTTTTACTGAGCCGATGGACTATCGAAAACAGTCTCTATACCTTTACAAGATAAGGGTAAAATTTGAATACATACTACCTTCCCAAATGTTTAATCCAAAATTAGATTTCTTGGTCAAAGTCAATATAAAAAAAAACAGGGTTACTAATAACCAAAGTTTAATTCACTTTCTCAGTAATTCGAAGAATAAGACAAATAATAATAGGAATAATTGACAAGGATAGAAAATTTAAAGTTGATTGAATAAAGTAAAATAATAATTGCGTATATTGAACAAAAATCAGACCTCATTACAAATGAGAATTTAAGCCCTAATTATATAGGAGTACATAATTATAATGATTTTCTTAGTTGGGCTTGTTAATGGAATTAATTGCTTTGATTACTCGTTATCATATATAATTATAACGGAAGCATTTATGACTGAGTATTTCCCGTAACCATGATTAATGTCAATTTCCCTTCTTTAATTATTTATAACAGATCCGTGCATCTTCCCTTTTTATGGTCTTTATCCATCCCACTTCTATTTCTTATTTTCCAGCTGTCAGAGCATGTTCCTTTCCTAGAGAAACTCCGGGGGTATTTCTCCCGTGCCTTCTTGAGTTCTTTAATTTGTTTAATTGGAAGTGCCACCTGTCACCTTGATGGTAGTCCACATATCATACTTTTTTCTCACTAATACAGATAGTCCCCCAACTTTCTGAATATTTCGGAAAGTGGTAAGTATTTATGGTGTGAATTCCTTGTCGCCATTTCTCGAGTACTATAATGCCTTTTTCAAAACCGATATGACATAATTCATGTCCATTTAATTCTCAAGACACATGTCTCGTTATGATTGGTTCTGCGATTTTCAGTGCTTTTTTAGGATTTTTCTACGAGCGCATTAGTCATGAAGTGTCGTTCTATGATGACAGTTCATAATGATCAAATCTGATGACGGTTGCTTCCACCTATAAATACTTCATCATACTTAATTTTAAAAATCTCTTCCTTCTTCCTTGCATTCATCTTCCTAACTTTTCCTTGCATTTCTTAATCTTTTTTCCAGCATTTCCTTCATTAAAGATGTCTTCTTCAACACCACACCCACGTAAAGGGGTGATAGTTGATGACTTTCTCCTTCTACTGCCCCTACTAGGAGTAAGAGAGGTGGCAGACTCCGTAGTTCAGGTTCATTTTCTACTCGTAGTACTACTTGTCAAAGTCGTACAGTCAAACCATCTTCATCTAGGGCTAGGGCTTCCTTAACTTCTAGATCTTCTTCTAAAGGGATGGATCATAATGAACCCATGCGCGAGCCAACGGTTTCTGAGATTGTCCCTCAAGAGTTTTCTTTCGTTTCAGATCGCGAAGCTATGAATAAACATTATTCTTCTATAGAATCTCTTAACCCCACTGAACATTACCCAAACTTGATTATTCCAGGATTTCTTTCTTTTGTTCGACGTGAATTCCACTGGAAACTGGACTTCCCAGTATTAGTTCTCAATGCTAATGAAAGAATCACTTCTTACTATGCTAGTTTTTCTTTTGCTTACACCTATCCTTTCACTTTAGGGTTTAAACCTCCCATTGACTCTGTGATTATTGAGTTCTGTCACTACTTCAATGTTTTTTCTCGGTCAAATTGGTCCCATTGTGTGGAGGGCAGTTGCTTGCTTTTCGGTACTCGTTGGGTTTGGTTTCCGCCCATTTTACCTTCCGTCACTTGCTCTACCTTTATTCTCCAAAATTATTTTGTGAAGGAGTCTTTAAAAAGTTTTGGTCAGCCCCGAGGATGACCGTGACCGTGGCTGGTATGCTCAATTTGTTGGTTCCCTCACTCGTGGATTAGTGAGTGATGGAAATATGCCTTTCCTGAAAAATGGTTGTCGCTCCCATGGATAAGAGATCCTGGAAATTTCTTTCACAGAAATTTGGATGGAAAGTGAAGACTCACGGTAACTTTTTATTCCTCTGTTTTCCTTTCTCTTGGCTTGTTACTTCCTTTTAATGCATATACTTTTTCTCCCCTTTTTTCATTAGGGTTTGCCATTCGTGGTATCAACCCTGCGTCTGTTTCCTCTAAGAGGATTACTATAAGTTCTGCACAAGAACGGATCTTAAGCGTATCTTCTTCTAAGAGAAAGACTACCAAAGCCCGTGGGTCCGAAGATGAAGAGGATACTGAAGAAGGTTCCTTAGTGAGGAGACCACGAGTCAAAAGTCGCGTGGTTTTTGATGATGAAGCTCATGTCACACAAGATCCCCGTATAAGTTCAGTTCCTTTTAGTCTCGTTGGTGAACTAGAGAGTGTCCATTTGGATATCTCTAGGGATATGTTGATAATCCCCCTTCAAGTCCCATTGACAAGCTATTTGCCCAAGGTTTCGAGGGCGAAGAAGAATTTGATCCCATCTCAGAATAACCGCCACTTTCCTCTCTTATGATGGCATTAGTTACTCTTTTTGTTGATTCCCCTGTTTCTCCGCCTATAGTCACCCATGTGATTTCCCCCCCGCCGCTCCTCGTGAAGAAGATGAGACTTTTAGCAGCAGACATGGTGTGAAACGTGTTTTAATTGAAGTCCCCGATGGTGGGAATCTGTTGAAAAGATTCGGCCAAGCTGTGGTGTGGCTAAAACCATTGCTCGGACCCGTGGAAATAAAGAAGCTTGAGGGTCACATTTCTTTGACCTTGATGAATTACATCATCCACTCTTCACTTAAAGTATATCTTTACTTACTTATTTTCCTTTCCTTCTTTTCTCATTCATAACTCCTCTTCTTTTGCCTTTTTGTAGATTAATGTGACAGGTATAGAGCTCATGAGAAGGATTTCTTGGATAGATCAGCAGGTGATTGAGTTGCGCGCTGAAGGTGACAATTAGAAAGAACAATTTGAAGGACTTCAACTGGAGAAAGACGTTCTTGTTGAGGAGAAAGAAGCTTTAGAACAACAACTGAGGACGATCTCCGCTGAACTAGCGGTTTTAAAAGCTTCTTCCAATCAAGTTGAGAAAGGAATAGACATACCGGAATCCTCCTTCACTAAACAACACTCCAAGGAAATTGAAGAGATAAGGAGTTTGAAAGAGCTCCTTAATCAAAACAAGGTGTAAGTGGGTGATGTGGTACATAAGCTCACCTAGGCTCAAGAAGACCTTTGGCCTCTACATACAAGATTCAGTTCCTTGAGAGTTCTCTTACTCCATTAAAGGCGGCTTATGAAGCCTCAGAAGTAGAAAAAGAAGAGTTGAAAGTTGAGATCGAGCAGTGGGAGAAGGATTACGAGGCCCTTGAAGACAAGCTATCACTTGATGTTAGTTGGGCTTCGAGACTCTAACTGAAGCTAACTAGGAGGGTTTTGTCCTTAATGCTGAAATTGCCAAGGATAAAGAGACGATTGAACATACTCAGTAGCATCAAAGCTTCTCTACACCTGAGGATGCAAGTTCCAAGGGTGATGGTAATGAAGTTACTCCTGGTGAAGCTGATGTTCAACCCTCATCTTCTCACGTTAATCCTTCTTCTCCAGTGGATGATGCTCTCCAGTTCTTTCCCTTTAGACTTTTGTTGAAATTGTTCATTTTTGGTTTTTGTGGGAATTCTGTTCTTGTGTTTTGGATAATTTTTGGAAGATTTTCCACCCCTTTTTTTGGGGTGATAATATAAATATCTTCTTGCTGCATCTTATGCAATATGCTCTTTGAGGTTTTGAGCTTATCCTTACATTTAAAATGCTTTAGTGGACCGTGACTTCAATATGCACAAGTTTTTATAAGAGAGGGTCCTTTTATATTAACAACACTGATGAAGATGACATCTCATCTTCATATTAGTGCAAAGATATGAAATATGAAGTAATTTGAGGAAGTTTTATTTTTTGAACTTTCAAATAAATAAGTTTGTACACTATTTTCATTACTGCTTTTCTTTGTAGTAGGTTTACGAATTCGGGTATAACTTCCCGTGACTAGATTTATGGCCTTAACCTAGAAGCTCGTGGCATCATTTTGTACTTTCTACTACCTATCCTTTTTGTGAGCTTGAACGCCTTTGAAAATTTCTTTCAAGGGTTTCTTCCAGGTTTTAATTCTAACTGAACTATGCTCTTGGTATACATATTCTTTCCTTGTGTATCCTTTTGTATGCATAATTCCGCCCAGTGTTCGAGCATTGAAGCATGAGATCTCGAACACTGGATCAACTCCTTACTTTTGCTCATTTTCCTGAAAAAGGAATACATATGAGACTCGGAGATAATCTTTTACACGGTGACCGTGTAACCCTTTTTCCATCAGAAGTATTATAACCTAGACTGGAAATAATTTAGTATTTCGCATGTATTTCGGGTCTAATATCATCATTTGGTGTGGTCCAATTTTTTGCCTATCATCTAAAATGGTTAGTAAAATTCAAATGAGCAAAGTAAAATTAAACTTGCATGATGTGTGACTATGGCTTTTATCCTCTTTTAAAAGTAATACTTCGTCAAATGGACTGCATTCCAATGTGATGGTAACACCTTGCCATCCATGGTGTTACATCTCGTACTTTTGTATGTTGGATTTGTGGTAAGATAATTGACATAAATTCAAGGACAAGTTATTTTTGAGGTTATAAATATTTATGCTATTTATAATAAATGATAAGTAAAATTGTGAAGGTTAGAGGATAAACAAATCAAAGAAAATTAGTTTCGTCGAAGTTTCATATTTTCGAATGAAAAAATGGTCGAAGCTATAATACAACGTATTTACGGACTGATGCTATACCATATGACCATGATAGTAAGATATATGAAGTATATTTTAAGTGAATTGAGATCAGGGAATTAATTATGTGTATAATTGACTAAATAGGAAATTATAGTGGATGACAAATTAAATTGAATTATGTAATAAATGGTGTAGTGGATAACATTCCACATGTCACATGGTGACAACAACATTAGTGATTAATCTACACTCATAAGTGGTGGTGGCACTATTAAACTCCATGTATCAAGAGAGAAGTTAAGGAGGACATGTTTAAATGGAAAAATTTACAATTATGTCTCTTGTTTCACTTAATTTGAGAATGAAATTGAAGAAAGATAGGTTCAACATAGTGTAGCAGCAAGGAACGTTAATGTCACGACCCCAAAATTACCCTGGCCATGATGGCGCCTATCGCGATACTAGGCTAGCCAATTCAACACTTATAGCATAAAGAAACCTTTCGTTTATATCATTTCTAATCCGATGTGTTCATAAAATTCCGTTAAGCATTTCAAAAACAAACACGATATACTAAACATTAAGTACAACCCAAAACTCTTGGAGCCACTAGTCATGAGCATCTAAAGAGAATACAAGACTGAAAAAAAAACACTATAACGGTAATAAGGAGAAGGGTAAGGCTGCAGACGCGTGCAACTACCTCGCAAATCTCCGTAAATCCCTGAGACAAGTAATCAGCTCTCACTCCGCCCTAGCACCTGAATATGCACACAAGGTGCAAGGAGTAATGTGAGTACGCCAATACAATAAGTAATAAAAGTAAATAAGGTTTGAGAAATAAGAAACACATAAAAGCACGTCAGCAATTCACAGTAAGTACAATCCTTCTTTTCAACAGTATATACGTTAAATCATCACGCTTAAAAGCCGATTTCAATAAAAATCATCTGAGAATGTATTTTCCAACAGTTTCAATAGAATTTCAAGAAGTTTAGTCTAAAAGTGATAAAATCATAAGTAGCCTCTCGGGCCAAAAATATGTATCATAAACCGCCCCACGGGCATAACATCACTCAGAATTTGTCCCTCAGCATAGCTCACAATCACTCAAATCAGCTCCTCGCGCAACCTCACAGCCACTCATGCCTCCCAATAACTCATCACTCGCACTCAGTAGGTACCTGCACTCACTGGGAGTGTACAGACTCCGGAGGGCTCCTACAGCCCAAGCACTATATAATAAGCCAAATCATGGCAACAAATTACTCAGGCACTCGGCCTCTCATAGACATAAAATAGTGCAACATGCAGCGACGCGTAGCCCGATCCCATAATATCCTCACAACACAGTCCCTCAGCCTCACTCAGTCAGAAACCTCTCAAGTCACTCGAGCTATCAGTAAAACAGGGTGCTCAGCCCAAATTATCATTTTATGCATCAAACAGAGTAAATAAGACTGAGTTTCGTAATCAGTTAAACATAGCATGACTGGGTGAAAATCTTAAATCATCACAGTGAGGAAATAACAGTAAAAAGCCCCTAATGGTCCGACCAACATGGCACGAGGCCCAAATACAACATTCAACCCAAAACGTAGTAATAATCTCTAGAACACAAAATATCATATGATTTCTACTCAAATACGCAACTTAATAGTCACCACAGGACGGATCAAGTCACAATCCCCAATGGTATACGCAACACACTCGTCATCTAGCATGTGCGCCACTCCAAAATAGTGGCACGATGTGAAATCCGGGATTTCATACCCTCAGGACAAGATTTACAATCATTACTTACCTCAAGGCGAATGAAAATATACTCCGCAATACCTTTGCCACTCGATTCGGTCTCAAATCATCCCGAATCTATTCAAAATCAGATTCATACCATCAATATACGCTAACGGAACAAAGCCCACGCAAAAATAATTAAATTACATCAAATATCCCAAAATTGGCCAAACTCCACCCCCGGGCCCATATCTCGGAATTCAATAAAAATCGCAAAACTAGAATCCTTACACTCTCACGAGTCCATGCATACCAAATTCATCAAAATCCGACAACAAACTGCCCCTCAAATCCTTATATTAAACTCTCCAATTTCAAGCCCTAATCCCCCAATTTTAACCTTAAATTCCACTAATTTCATGTATAATCAGTTAAATACCACCATAGAATCGAGTTTTAGGTCCAAGAAACTTACCTCCACGAAAACCCCTTTGATTCCCTCTTCAAATTGCTCCCAAAAGCTCCAACCAGTATGCAAATATGATAAACAATGGCTAAAATTCGCGAAGGCAAGTATTTATATGTTCTGCCCAGGGGTTCTGCATATGTGGTCCATATACCGCATATGCGGTCCCCGCACCTGCGACCTAACGCTCGCATCTACGGACTTCACTTAAATTCCTCCTTCTGAATCTATAATCAATTCACCGCACCTGCGGGCTCGCCTCCCGCATCTGCGATAAGAGCCCAGCCTGCCAACTTCCGCACCTGCGACGCCAATCCGTATCTGCGATGACCACACCTGTGATCACCCTTCCGCAGGTGCGGAACACCAGAACAACAGCACACAATAGATTTTCCAAGTTCCAAACTCTCTGATGGCCATCCGAAATCATCCCGAGCCCCTTAGGGCCTCAACAAAAATACCAACACCTCCTATAACATCACCCGAACTTAGTCGAACCCCTGGAACACCCAAAACAACATCAAAACACCAAATTAACTCGAATTTCAAGCCTAAGGATTTCTAAACTTCTGAAACTTGCCAACGACGCCGAAACCAACCTAACCACGTCCGACTGACCTATAATTTTTCACACATATAATAAATGACACTACGAATCTATTCCAACTTTTCCGGACCCCGATAGCTAATTTTCCACTGCCGACCGAAAATTACCAAAAATCCATTTTCGCCAATTCAAGCCTAATTCTACCACGGACCTCCGAATAACATTCTGAACCCACTCCTACGTCCAAAATCACCTAATGAAGCTATCCGAACCATAAAAACCACATTGCACGGTCATTTACCTATAAGTCAACTTCCGGTTGACTTTTCCAACTATTTTACCAACTTAAGAGACTAGGTGTCTCAATTCTCTCCACAATCACTCCGAATTCGAACCAATCAATCTAACACGAAATAAAAGAGCTGAACCACACAAAATGATGCATCAATGGGGGAAACGATTCTAAACTCTTGGAACGACTGATCGGGTCGTTACATTCTCCCCCTCTTAAACAAACATTCATCCTCGAACGAGTCTAGAAACATACCTGGAGTCTCAAATAGGTGTGGATATTTTCTCCGCATCTCCCGCTCGGTCTCCCAGGTGGCCTCCTCCACTGGCTGCCCTCTCCACTGCACCTTAACTGAAGCTATATCCTTTGACCTCAACCTTCGAACCTGACGACCCAAAATAGCCACCGGCTCCACCTCATAAGACATATCACCGTTTAGCTGAACCGTACTGAAATCCAAAACATGGGATGGGTCACCAATATACTTCCGAAGCATAGAAACATGAAATACCGGATGCACACTCGACAAGCTAGGTGGCAAAGCAACTCTAAAAGCCACCTCCCCAACACTCTGAAGCACCTCAAAAGGCCCAATGAACCCGAGACTCAACTTGCCCCTCTTCCCGAACCGTATAACACCCTTCATGGGTGACACCTTCAGCAGAACCTTCTCCCCAAGCATAAAAGAAACATCCCGGACTTTCTGGTCCGCATAGCTCTTCTGCCTAGACTGCGCCGTGCGAAGCCACTCCTAAATCAACTTCACCTTATCTAAAGCATCCTGTACCAAATCTGTGCCCATGAGTCTAGCCTCACCTGACTCAAACCAACCGACCGGAGATCTACACCTCATCCCATATAAAGCCTCGTACGGAGCCATCTGAATACTCGACTAATAACTATTATTATATGCAAACTCCACGAGTGGAAGAAACTTGTCCCATGAACCCCCAAAATATATAACACAAGCGCGCAACACGTCCTCTAGTATTTGAATAGTGCGCTCGGACTGCCCGTCCGTCTGAGGATGAAAAGCTGTGCTCAACTCAACCTGAGTACCCAACTCTCTCTGCACGACCCTCCAAAACTACGATGTGAACTGAGTACCTCTATCAGAAATGATGGAAATTGGAACACCATGCAATTGGACAATCTCACGGATATAAATCTCAGCTAATCACTCCGAAGTATAAGTAGTACCAACAGGAACGAAGTCTCGCGAACTTGGTCAGCCGATCCACAATAACCCAAATAGCATCGAGCTTCCTCGAAGTCCGTAGGAGCCCAACTACAAAGTCCATGGTGATCCGCTCCCACTTCCACTCCAGAATATCCAGCCTCTGATGCAAGCCACCTAGTCTCTGGTTCTCATACTTGACCTGCTGATAGTTGAGACACCAAGCTACAAATCCAACATTACTCTTCTTCATCTGCCTCCACCAATAATGATGTCTCAGATCCTGATACATCTTCGCGCCACGCGGATGGATGGAATACCGCGAGCTGTGAGTCTCCTCTAGAATCAACTCTTGAAGCCCATCTACATTAGGCACACATATCCGACCCTGCATCCTTATCACACCATCATCACCACTGACTACATCCCTGGTATCACCTCGCCGGACCCTATCCTGAAGAACGAGCAAGTGTGGGTCATCATACTGGCGCTCTCTGATATGGTCAAAAAGAGAAGACCTGGAGTCTACACAAGCTAACACCCGGTGGGGCTCCGATAGATCCAACCTTACAAACTGGCACGCTAAGGCCTGAACATAAAATGCTAGTGGTCTCTCTAATGCTGGAAGATATGCTAGACTCCCCAAACTCTCTGCTCTGTGACTCAAGGCGTCGGCCACTACATTGGCCTTCCCTGGATGGTATAGAATAGTGATATCATAGTCCTTGAGAAGCTCCAACCATCTCCACTGACGCAAATTCAGATCCTTCTACTTAAACAAATGCTGCAGACTACAGTGATCAGCCAAAACCTCACAATGAACCCCATATAAATAATGACGCCAAATCTTCAAAGCGTGAACAATGGCTGCTAACTCAAGATCATGCACCGGATAATTCTTCTCACGAGTCTTCAACTAGCGCGAGGCATAGGCAATCACCCTACCCTCCTGCATCAATACACAACAAATGCCTATCCTCGAGGCATCACAATACAAAGTATAAGAACCTAAAGCTGATGGCAATACTAATACTGGAGCTGTGGTTAAAGCAGCCTTGAGCTTCTGAAAGCTCTCCTCACATTCGTTCGACCACCTGAATGGAGCGCCCTTCTGGGTCAATTTGGTCAAGGGAGAAGTAATAGAATAAAACCCCTCCACAAAGAGACGGTAATATCCCGCCAAACCAAGGAAGCTCCTAATCTCTGTAGCTGAGGACGGTCTGGGCCAACTCTACACCACATCTATCTTCTTCAGATCTACCTGAATACCCTCACTAGACACCACGTGTCCTAAGAAAGCTACTGAGCCAAGCCATAACTCGCACTTGGAGAACTTTGCCTAAAGCTTCTCCTCCCTCAATCTCTGCAATACAACCCTCAAATGCTGCGTGCTCCTCCTGGCTACAAGAATACAACAAGATGTCATCAATGAATACAATAACGAAGGAATCCAAATATGGCTGAAATACACTGTGCATTAGATGCATGAACGTTGCTGGGGCATTGGTCAACCTAAAAGATATCACCAAAAATTCAAAATGGCCATAACGGGTCCTGAAAGCCGTCTTGGGAATATCTAAATCCTGAATATTCAGTTGATGATACCCGGATCTCAAATCAATCCTAGAGAACACCCTGGCTCGCTGAAGCTGGTCAAACAAATCATCAGTACTAGACAAAGGATAGTTATTAAATATTGTAACCTTGTTCAACTGCCTGTAGTCAATACACATTCTCATGGAACCATCCTTCTTCTTCAAAAATAACACCGATGCACTCCAAGGTGACACACTAGGCCGAATGAACCCTTTATCTAGGAGTTCCTGAAGCTGCTCTTTCAATTCCTTCAATTCCACCGGTGCCATATGATACGGTGGAATAGAAATAGGATGAGTACCTGGCATCAAATCAATACCAAAATCAATATCCCTGTCAGGCGGCATGCCCAGCAGGTTTGCAGGGAACACGTCCGAAAAATCATGGACCACAGGAACATAATCAATAGTGGGAGTCTCAGCACTGACATCCCTCACAAAAGCCAAATAAGATAAACACCATTTCTCCACCATGCGCTGAGCTTTCAGGTATGAAATCACCCTACGAGGCACATAATCAATAGAACCTCTCCACTCAACTATCAGAAATCCCGGCATCGCTAAGGTCACGGTCTTAGCGTGGCAATCTAGAACAGCATGACATGGAGACATCCAATCCATGCCCAATATCACATCAAAGTCAACCATGCTAAGCAATAACAGATCCACTCGGGTCTCCAGACCCCCAATAGATACCACACAAGGGACCAACTCAATAGCATGATACACTAGCTCCGAAAACCTCATCTCATACTGCATCACCGTTATATCATCCTGATGCAGCTGCTCAAGCTGTCTGCATAACTTCTCTCTGCGGGACTGTGGGACATACTTCTCTAAGAAGAGACTGGAAAACTGCTGCCAAGTAAGGGGTGCTGCACCAATAGGCCTACGCCTCTCATAAACCTCCCACCAAGTAAAGGCAGCTCCTGAAAACTAAAAAGTAGTAAATGAGACCCCATTGGTCTCCAATATCCCTGATGTACGAAGAATCCTCTGACACTTATCTATGAAGCCCTGGACATCCTCGCCCTCAAAACCACTGCATGTCGGAGGCTGAGGTATACCAAATATCTCCAACCTACATTGCTCGTCATGTGGCATTACGGGAACCACATAATCTTGAACAAGTGCAACCGGCTGGGCTGGAGCTACCCCCGGTGTCTGAAATCCCTGAATAACCTGCTCAGGTGTACGAGCAGCAGGAGTCTGGGTGCCTCCCCCGACCTGAGAAGTAGTGGATGTAGCAGAAACAACGACCCCTGTGCAAGACTGGTGCACACGGTCAGGATCTGGGCCAGGGTCTCCTGAAGACCCGGAATAACAATAGGTACAGCCGGTGCCTGGGCTGGTCCCGCTGGAACATCTGTAGCTGGGATTTGATTTGGAATAACAGGTGGGTCTACGGGTACTACCTCGGCCATTGCGCGGGCTGCACCCATACCTCTGCCACAGCCTCGACTGTGGCCTCGACCCCTCACAGGCCTAGCTGGTGGCTGATCATCCTGCTCGGTAGCACGTGTCCACAACATCTTTGAGAGAATCAAACAATAGCAATTTAGTTACCAGAATCAACAGATTCGCACAAAAAGAATTCAAGAATGTGAGATTTTCCTAAAGGTTCTACAGCCTCTCGAACACAAGTAGAGACGTCTCCTTACCAATCCGCAAGGCTCTACTAAACCCGCTCATGGCCGGTGAGTCCTATGTAACCTAGGCTCTGATACAAACTTTTCACGGCCCCAAAACTAACCTGCTCGTGATGGCGCCTACCGCGATACTAGGCTAGGCAATTCAACACTTATAACATAAAAAAACCTTTCATTTATATCATTTCTAAACCGATGTTTTCATAAAATTCCATTAAGACTTTCAAGAACAAACACGATATACTAAACATTAAGTAAAATTTAAAAATTCCAGAGCCACTAGTCATGAGCTTCTAAAGAAAATACAAGTCTAGGAAAAATAAACACTATAACGATAAGAAGGAGAAGGGCAAGTCTTCGGACGCGTGCAGTTACCTCGCAAATCTCCGTAAATCCCTGGGATAGGTAATCAGCTCTCACACCGCCCTAGCACCTTAATCTGCACACAAGGTGCAGGGAGTAATGTGAGTACGCCAACTCAGTAAGTAATAAAAGTAAATAAGGTCTGAGAAATAATAAACACATAAAAGCACGTCATCAATTCACAGTAAGTACAATCTTTCTTTCCAATATTATATACGTTAAATTATCACGCTTAAAAGCCGATTTCAGCAAAAATCATTTGAGAATGTATTTTCCAACAGTTTCAACAGAATTTCAAGAAGTTAGTGTAAACGTGATAAAATCATAAATAGCCTCTCCTTCCAAAAACATATATCATAAACCGCCTGATCACGCTCAACTATGTCTAATAAAAGACTAAACGAGCGTTGCAAATATAATCCAGGGTGTTATGCCCAGAGTCGATCCCACAGGGAATTTACGTATCAATCAAGTCTTTAGAATACACAACTTTTACTCAATCAATTCTCTCAAGACTTTTTAATATGAATTGGTGATGTTCTACTAATTCTACTGAAAATAATAATAACTAGCAATTACTAACAATGTGTTGTAAATAATGATGATAAATGTCTAAGGTTATGGTTTCCCCCGTCGGTGAACTTACTTCTCGGATACTTCTTATAGTTTGATTAGTTGTCTCTATCAATCATGAAAACTCTATCTACCATAAATCTCTCTCAAGTAATTATGATAATTTACTAGACGCACTCTCTCAAGTTTTGGTAGCTAGATTGCATTACAGTTCACTTTAGATTGCACCCGAGGTATCGTTATCTCTAATCCAGCCTCTAAACCCTCGGTTATGACTTTCGTCTNGGCCCTTTCAATCAACTATAACAAGAACGTAGTTGAACAAATAGAGATAAATCAACCAAACAAAACTATATTAATAACACACGAAGTTTATCCCCAACGAGTTCTACCAAAACCCTAGATTAAAGAAGTTAGATAGACATGTTCATTAGAATCAAACTCAAAATAACTTGCATAATTGAACTACAAAGTAATGAATAAAATATGTAAAAATCAATGTTTTGTCACTTCAGTGGTTTTCTCTCTTTGAATCCTTTTAATCCTCCCAAATTATCCTCTTCAAGTTGTGTTTACGGGGTCTATTTATATGTTTAGGACAAACCCTAAACGTGTAGGAGACTTCTATTCCAACTGGGAAACACTTAAACTCGTCAAAACTCGGAATTGACCAAAACAGGGGCCTGGCATTTGGGACCTGGCGCCTGGCTAACGCCAGGCTAAGGCTGGCGTTTGGGCTCTAACGCCTGGCTAACGCCAAGCTAAGGCTGGCGTTTGGACTCTAACGCCTGGCTAACGCCAGACAGGGTCAGGCGTTTGGGCT